>CASHTH010002807.1:0-46739 GCA_030341885.1 Geodia barretti | reverse complement strand
GCTGCCACAAGCACCAGCCCCACCCCATCCATAGCACCCTCTCCCCTCTCCCTTGTCCCAACTTCGAGTTCTGCAGTGCCCGACAACAACACTGGCAGCGGCCCTTCTCACTGTTCTATGTCCTCAAGCACCCCGTCAACTTCCCGATTTGCAACCCCGAAGACCAACCAAGAAATAGCGGAGGCAAGAAAGGATGGAGTTCCCCGACGCACGCAACAAGATACGCTGTACTGTATGTACGAGGCTGTGGGATGAGTGGCGTAAGCACCGAGACACCGTCACTGGAGTCAAAATTGCACCACTCATCGAACTTTCTGAGTCTGAGCTAACCACCAGCTCACATGTTTCATCTTGGAGGTACGGAAGAAAGATGGCTCTCTCTACCCACCTAACTCCCTCCATCACTTAGTTGCTGGCTTGGTTCGCCATTTGAGACAGAATGGTCGAAACAATTAGATATCTTCAAAGATCCTGGATATTCCACCTTCCGGGCTTCATTAGATGCGGAGATGAAACGGATCTCCAGAGAGGGAATAGGGTCAAAGAAGAAACAGGCAGAGATAATCACAGAGGAGGAGGAGGAGCTATTGGGGTTAAGGGACTGCTTGGTGATGAAACGCCTCAACGCCTTCTGGACACAGTGGTGTTCTACAATGGCTATATTTGCCCTACGCAGTGGTCTAGAGCACCGTCAGCTTCGACGCAGGCCTTGCCAAATTGAGGTAGTAGAGCGAACCTAATGAAAAGCCATACCTCCTCTACACCGAAGACATTTCGAAGAACGGCCTGGTGGCTTGAAGGGGCGCAACACAAAACCCAAGATTGTGAAGCAGCACGCAAACCTTGAGTACCCACCGATGCTTTGTCCGCCTTTCAAGATGTATCAGTCATTGTGCCCCCCTGATGCTCCTGAGCAATTCTTACTGCAACCAGCGACTACATAAACCTACACCACCTGCTGGTTTTCAGGAAAACCCCTTGGCCATACACCCTACTGGCCAATAAACTGTTCCAGCATGTGCAGTGCTGCCGGAATGAAGATACACAAACAAACCACTACACTATCGTGAAACCCCAACATCTACAAGCCGTCTTTACCAAGTCAGGGTTTTGATGAGCATATTGGTGATGGAACGCACTGGGCACAAAAGTACTGATGGTGTTCGTAGCTACAAACGAACATCAGAAAGCCAGAGAGAAGCCCTTTCAGACATACTAAACAGGAAAAAACCACGGGTAGAAGAACCATCCACTGTGCCCATTCCTTCTTCTGCAACAACTGTAGTCCAAACCCAGAACATTATTCAGGCATCCGCACAAAACCAACTGCAGGGCCTCAACCTATCCTCTGCTCTCTTCTCCAACTGCACAGTTCACTTCAATATTGGCAAAAACCTTTAGATAGTACGCATCCTATACTCAGTATTCTTATTTTAATGCCATAGTCATGGTGTCTACTTCACGCTGTAAAACATGTACTACTGTCTGCTTTCAGTTGTAAAACTTGACTTTCATTTACATTCATCAGATAAAAATTACATGGAATCTACATTTTACATGTAAATTCTGTAGGTTTACTATTTGCTGTACCCCCGTCGAGGTTTACTACGGGATTTAGTAAACCTCGGCTTTGCAATCTGATTGGTCAATTCGAACCTAGCTCACTCTAAAGGAGAGTAGCTCACGTGACCATACACGCGTGCGTGTGAACGACGCCAACCGGGATGCGCATGTGCAGGCAGAAATACACTGCGGTCCGGGACCAATAGCATTTAGCTAGAGGATCACTTTAGGAAATCTCGTGGTGGTCCGCTTAATGACGGACCAATCGGATTGTAGCTGATAGCTGACGCGTCGCGCACGGGTGAATCTGAGGAGAAATATGCTGCGGTCCGTCTCCGAAGCGACCAATCAGATTTCAGAGTTTAGCTAGAGGATCGGTTTAGGAAAATCCGCGGTGGTCCGGCAACCAATGAGATGAAAGCACATGAGTATTTAAGGGGGGTATTAGGCATAAATACTCTAGGTCTCTGATTTCCATTCAGATATTTAGCCCTCTGAGTTACAAATATTTTAGCTAACATGGTCACTACAATTAGCAAACATATTCCGCATAATAAACATGTTCAATTACATGTCAAAGTACAAGGACATATCTTGAAAACGGTTTGGCCTTTCACTGTCCCCATTTTGTTGTTTACTAACTGAAGAGTTCAATTTTGAAAACTGCACAGTTAGTAGACAATACTGAGGTCATTGCGCATCCTCTGCACATGGCTCATTTGAACTTGCACAACCAGCAGTTGACGTCGTTTCATTGTGGTAACATTTACGCTAATTTGGAACATATACGGTACACGCGCACTACGCCCACTTCCGTAACCAAGATACGACGCGTCGAGAGGCTGGTGACGCGAGGTTTTTGTAACAAGTCGTTATGGCGGACTACACAGACGCCAGGAAGCTAACACCAGCACACACCGCTGCACAGCACCATGGAAACTCTTGGCCCTAGTCTGCGCAGCAGTTGTGCGCGCGGATTTTCAACTGCGCATACAAAACATACATGCACCTACGCAGCCGCGGTACGAACACGGTCACTTGTCAGGTCGCTCGTCTCTCTCCAACAATTTTTCCGGCGAACAGGGTAGATCAGTCATCAACAGGGACCATGTCTGAGCCCGGTGAGCGGTAAAACAAGTTGCTGCATTTTTTCCTTGGCCTTGGAATGCGCCTTCTTTCCCGTATAGTAAAATCACGAGTAACCGCATAACCACGCAATGAATTGTATATACATAGGAGAAAAATACAGGGACTTCCACCAGGAAGAACTGCAGAAGCACTGTCGCGTTTGTGGAAATAAGTTGAGAGACAGAAATATATATAAATGCTCGAACACTGCCTACAGAGAGAGGCTAGCCACTGCTTGGTGTGAACTGTGACCATTGACGTCCGAAAACAGTCCACCCGAAGTCATTCTGCAACCCAGTGTTTATAGATCAGCACAGAGACAGCATACATCTCCTGGCAGTTACTCAAAATCCAGCTTATTCCTGTGGAGCGAGCACCAGTCTTGAAAGTAGTTGTGAGTAGGTTATTGTAGTCAAAACCAAACAGAGTAAAGACGTACATGCACGCACGTTTTGATAGGGCACGAGGGCGTAGCATGCACGTTTTTTTGTTATTTAAACACACTCAGGGCCTCGTACAGAAGCATGCCAAACCCCGTCGAGAGACTGGAAAACATGGTCCACGGAACACTACTGCAAATAAGTCAGCCAACGCGCAACGATGTGCCACCAACGAAAAAGAAGCTCAAAGTCTCCACTACATGACACAGCCTATACAGCTACTTTACATTATGTGTACAACACGGTTACCTTTTGATCACTTACAGCAGTGCAGGAAAAAATGCAGCACTTACAGTCTCAACCAAGGTGGAAACATCGCGTCTTTGGGCCTGTCCTTGCAAGCATGCTAGATCTCTATTGGCAAAATTCCGGAGCTCGGCGCGACAGTCTGCACAAGTTCGTTCTCGCGCGCGTTGTATATGCGCCGGCCGTAGCAACCGTCTCCCGGGCGATGTCTCCTCGGATTGTTACCGTAGTGGTATCAGAGGTCATTCGCCACGTGGCTTACTCGCACAAGAGCGAAAAATTAAGGGTGCATAGTTTAGCCAACAAAAAGCTTTGAAGTTTGCCGCTATACCGGCCTCTCGCGTTCCCATGGCATTTCAAATTTTTTGGCGCGCGCGGCTGGTAAATGTCCACAATTTCTATTGCGGCGAACACCCGTGAGTTATGATACTCCACCGCGGCGAAAGTCTCGGTCTACCTACAGAAAGAAACGACCAAGACTCAAAGGGAGACTGTTTCCAGTCCACTGCTGGCAGATAGCCCGATCTTATCTGATTTCCATTCAGATATTTAGCCCTCTGAGTTACAAATATTTTAGCTAACATGGTCACTACTATTAGCAAACACATTCCGCATAGTAAACATGTTCAATTACATGTCAAAGTACAAGGACATATCTTGAAAACGGTTTGGCCTTTCACTGTCCCCATTTTGTTGTTTACTAACTGAAGAGTTCAATTTTGAAAACTGCACAGTTAGTAGACAATACTGAGGTCATTGCGCATCCTCTGCACGTGGCTCATTTGAATTGCGCAACCAGCAGTTATGGATACTCCACCGCGGCGAAAGTCTCGGTCTACCTACAGAAAGAAACGACCAAGACTCAAAGGGAGACTGTTTCCAGTCCACTGCTGGCAGATAGCCCGATCTTATCTGTGAGTGCTAGTGGAAAAAAGCTGGCCCTACTGGCTGCCTCTCCGGGAAGCGGACCGGGCACGCCCACTTCTAGCGACTCGAATGGACGGACCTCACCTCTCTCTTTCCTACCGGATCTATTCATTTTGGGGGAGAAATGAAAGGCTACCGCTTCATAAACACTGAGACTCTAGCGGAGACTCTTCGACGTGCCGGAAAGTGTGCTACCTGTGGCTCTACTCTGACCTTGAGCGAAGACACGAGCGTAAGAAGAGGCCTAGTCTCTCAGATGTCAATTCAGTGTGAGAATCCTGCAGGCAGTATGATCTCCTACCTTAGTAACCCCTACAGTGAAGAGGCTAGGGTTGTAAACACACTCTCTGTGCTAGGGATGAGAATGGTAGGGTCTGGCCTTGAAATATTTTGTGCATTCATGAACACACTGCCCCCCGTCTCGCCTCCCTGTTACTCAGAGCACAACCAACGTATACTAAAAGCATCCTTAGCAGAGGCTGAGGCTAGCCAGAAGGCCGCGGCATCACAGTTGCACAAACTGCAAGGGTGTTCAGATGGCGAGGTAATCGATGTTGATGTCACATGTGACGGCACATGGTCAAAGAGAGGCAATATACGGTGTAGTGGTTATCGATACCGAGGGTGCAGAGTGTGGGCACCATGAGAACATGAGCAAAGAGTCAGAAAAATGGTGGGAGGGGCACAGAGACAACTGTGATGTGAACTATCATGGGTCATCCCCTGCAATGGAGGCAACAGGGACTCTCAGGATTTGGCAACGGTCTGTGGAGAAACACAATCTCCGCTACACTGTTGTCATATCAGATGGCGATTCAAAAACGATCAAGCACTTGAATGACAACAGACCGTATGGAGAAATAGAAATAATGTGTTAGTCACATACAAAAGCACCTGGGGACGCAACTTAGAACACTAAAAAAAATCTGGAAAAAGGGATAAAGGTGGAAAGGCTGTGTGAGGTTTGGTCACGCTTCAGAAACAGCCCACGCCCGGGACTGCCAACTAGCAGGGCAACATGCTCGCCGGCGACAGCGTCTTGCTTCTGAGACAGCCGTCACAACGTCGGGCGCGGGATAGAGCATGTCGCGAAGCACGATCATCTCAAAATCGTGACACACGCCTGAGTCGCTGACCGCCGGAGACGAGCGCTAGAAACTCCGCCAGAGACAGCCATCCGCCTCTCTCGAGCACGCCTAAATAACCGGCAGCGGATCTCATTGGAAACTGCAAAGCAGAGAGACCCACCTCCGTCAGGCTCGCATCAACCAGAAGCAGTGGATCGCGTCGGAAATTCCAGAGCAGACAGAGACCTGCATCTGCTCAGGTGTGTTAAGGACTGGGTCAAGCAAAATCGGCTGAAATAAATAACTGAGTTGAAGTAAAAGATTTGAGCCAACCTAAGGTTACATCGAAGTCAAACAAAGCCTGATATAAAGCTCAATTAAACCGCAAAAGGCACTTCCGCATCCATGGGATAGCACAATCTTAGTAGCGGTAGCTCACCAGACAATATCGAAAAAGGCGGTCATGAAGACGCTGGTTGTGGGCAGCGAAGTCCACACCTAGGGTAGGTATAAATTTTGGATAGAGATCCGCGGCACCAGAAACGAGAAAAACAGACCTTGGTCGGAACTACTTCCGAGTGTTTCTCTGCCAATCCGTTTTTCAATCTCAATCCAAAATGGATACATTACAAACCGATGGTATACCTATCTTTTGCCCCAAGAAATATCGCCGTAGCACACGTCTAACTACACCGCCTCGACAAAGGTGGACTTTACCGGCCATAGCCATCTTTCTAAACAGCGTCACGTGATTCATCGGAAATTCACTCGCGTGAGCGCGTGTGAGGATCAGCTCTGAGATACCCCAGGTACCAGCAGCCCCTCTAGCCTTAGCTCTAGTCTCGGTACCAGCCCCTCTCAGACGGGAGAGAGGGTTTGGTACGACACTAACCAAGCTCTGCTTGGTGCCGGCGGGTCGTCGCTCGTTCTCTTGCCGGGGCCTCTACTCGCGGGGACTCGCACTGTACGAGCGCAGCTGGGAGGACTCAGCATGGCGCACCCACGCATTGACATGAATACCATGGCAACTATGTAATTTCAAACCACGGTATGCGTACTCGCGCGACAAACGGAAGGCCCAGTCCTGAACTTACCGGAGTGCCAGGCTCAGATCAATCAGCAGCAGCGGATCGCGTCGGAAACTCCAGAGAAGACAGAGACCCGCCTCCGTCAGTGTCGGATCAACCAGCAGCAGCATTTTGCGTTGGAAACTCCACAACAAACGGAAGCAAGGCGTCAGCATGACAGGGATCGTCACAGGCCGAACATATCTTGCCCCCAGCCTCTTCTTAACCAAGATGAGCAACTTCCACTCTGGGATGGCAGCGTTGCAGATGTCTACCTGTGTTACCTGTATGGAGAGATTCCCACCAAGACTATGAAGATTACCTCTGCTGGCACTGAATGTGTACGCTGCACCAGAGACAAGCACGTTCCCATAACAACATGCATCCTGGTCCTGTCCCACCGGAATTATCTGTAAAATAGACAATAACCACCTCCTTTATCTTTTTCCATTTCATTGTAGGGATTGACCCAAGTGGAAGATATGCTTATATCAGTGGTAATGCCCATCATGTGTCTCTACAGACTGCCTCAAGGCCAGTATGGCATGTTGTAAACCTTCCCCAGGATGTCGCCTCCTTTTCCCAGAGTCTGCCAAGGCTGCCTTCTGATCTGGATGTTGTCAAGGAAAGAAGGAGCCAATCAGACTCACCATGACTTTCGTGTCAGGCAAAGAGTTGTTCACAGAGCTCTGCAGTGGCTAACCACTACTACCATTCCATCGCAATTACTATTGACACTCAACTACCTGAAGATGGAAATGTGTCCCATCTTCTTTCTGCCACTCAATATACTCAAGACATCTCTACACCTAACATTCCTACCACCCCAACTACCAGTGATACAGCAGATAACCATCTGTCACATTAATTTGTACCTATTGCTGTCCCCTCAATGACAGAGCAGGAGGCAGTGCAGCAGTCAGTGGATCAGCGTCAATCCAGCTCCTCCTCTCACACACCTCTGATGTGGCCCTCCATCAGAGGAATGCCACTGAATGAATTCACCACCGAGGGCTACTTCACCTGTGCATTCCCCACCATTTTCCCCACTGGAGCAGGTGACTTCCTTGGACAGCGCCAGTCACCATTGGGAACTACTTCAAGCACCTGATGCAGTATGACGATGGCCGATGTGCCAAACATCCACGATTTCGTTTCTTTGCTATCAACACCGAGATGCGGCACCGTGTTCTAGTCTACATCAGGCAGCACCCTGAAGATGGCCAGCTGTCCATGGACGAGCTGCAGGACATGGTGGGGAGACAGGGAGAGGCCTTCTCCAGTCGAGTGCTCCACTACGCGTCCAGTCTGCGTGGCACCAACCAGTGCTGGCAACATCAGCGGAGTGGTCTTCTCTCCATGGTCGACACACTGGGCCTGCCGACAGTCTTCTTCACCCACAGTGCAGCAGACCTCCAGTGGCCAGAGCTTGCTCATCTCATCTGCCCTGACAGCCCTGACTCAAGGACTGCCAGAGCCAAGGCAGTCATCGAGAACCCAGCCCTCGCAGACTGGTTCTTCTACCACAGAGTCATTCAGTTCGTCAAGGCCTTCTACACTGGAGTCCTAGGAGCCACGGACTACTGGCTCCGGTTTGAGTGGCAGCACCAAGGCAGTCCTCACGTCCATGGTCTAGCCTGGCTACCTGATACACCAGATGTAGAACAGCTTCGTGATGGTGGCAGTGAAACAAGTGAAACGCTCAAAGAGGACATCATCAGGCATGCTGACCAACTCATCTCCACTGTCAACCCTGCTGTACTCCCTGATGGCAGCAACATCTCTGGTGTCTCATCTATCTCAACTCTGTCGCTCCCTGCAGAGAATGACAATGACTCTTTCTGGAATGGAGTAAAATTCTTAGTTAAAATGTGCCAAGGAGACTCTTTTGAGAATGTATGTACATTTGCATTGTGTTACAACTCAGCCAGGAGTACCAAACTATGGTACAGAATGGATATAGGGGGAAAACCACAAACACTAGGGCCCATTTTCATGTGCAAACAAGTTGCGTTCGCCAGCAATGGGTGGAAAATTGGTACGGGCATTGTCTGCGCTATGGCTAGGGTAGCACAATCAAACACTACTAAATTCATATCAAAGTGCCTGCTAATTGTTGTGTGCCAGGAAGTGCCATTGATCCTACAAGTGTTCTACCAACTAACAGGTAACAGGCCCTGCTCTTCCACGTGATGAGTGTGAGGGGTCTGGACACAGACTAAAACACAAACAGACTTTACCTTACACAATCTTACCTCCTGTGATGGTGTCACCTCTTAACTCCCCTCTCTGATCAAGAACGGCGTAATTAACCCTCGGCGAATGCGCAGCGAGGGTTAGTCCGTAAGTTTGTCCGTCTGTCTGTCTGTTTGTCTGTCTGTCAGTTACCACATTTTCTGCCACCACGCACAACGAGACAACAAAAGAGCGGTACCAAAAGGTTCAGCGCTATATTGGCCTGATTTTAAATTGGGGACATCCAAGACTTTGACTAGGACCTAGCTCATCTACTTGCTACCTGTCAACGACACACTCGCTGCTCTGTCTCCTACTGCCTCTGGACCAAGCATGGTAAACAGGAGTGCTGGTTTGGCTACCCCAAACCTCTGCAGCCACACACGACCATTGTCACCGAGGATGACCCAACTCTCCTCACAGCTAGGAATGACGGAATAATCAACAGCTTCAACCCAGTCCAGCTGTCTGCGTGGCGTGCTAACGTTGACATGCAGTACATCATTTCCCATCAGAGAGTCCTACAGTACTGTACGAAGTATGTCACCAAGAGTGAGCCACGGTCTCAATCATTCAAGGAGATCTTTACCACCATCGTCCGTGGTCTCCGAGAAGGCAACACCTCTCTCAAGGCAGTCTAGAAGCTCCTCATCAACACTGTCGGAGAGAGATACTATTCCGCCCAGGAGACCTGCCACCTGCTACTGCAGCTACCAATGTTCAAGGCGTCACGTGACTTCATTATCCTCAGCCTTGATGGGTCTCGTGCTGTTGAGGACCACCTGGAGGAGGGACAGCATGCTACAGCACTCTCCATTGTTGACCACTACATGGGACGACCTGACTCCCTTCACTTCAACCCCATGACCCTCCTGGAGTTTGCCCGCCAGTACTCCATGCCCAAGACACTGAGCCGACTCACAGAAGAAGACATATTGTTGTCATCCCAGACCATACGTCTCACCAGATCCTCTTGGGGAGAAGTATGAACAGTACTGTCGCCACCCACTGATGCAGCACAAGTCTTTTCGCCAGGTGGACGATCTCCTCTCTGGATGTGACAACTTCATTGATGCCTATGCTGCATTCCTGCGGTCTGACCAGATCCCTCCCTGTCTTGAGGATGATATGTATCGTCTCCTGCAACTATTGCAAAGCAATGAGGATGACACTGAGGAAACAGAGGTTAAATACTCCTTATAGCACCTATTATGTCATATTCGTTATTCGTTTTTTAGGAGCAACAGGAAGACCAAACCTCTGCACGACAATCATGACAAGTGACAGAGGAGTGGATGCTGATCTGCTGACATGAAGCCCAGCATGGACACCCAGGAGGACGTTGACTGGACCCTTGCTGCACAGTCATACCCCAACATTGATGAAGCCCCGTCATTCATCGCTCAGCAGAGACAGGCAGCTGGAAAACATGTCTTCAACAGCTAACCCAGCCAACCTACAGGGAGAGCAGCTGCAGGTATATACAGCATCACTCAGCCAACAGTCCTCAGCCGCTGACGATGATAGTCTCTGGCACAGCTGGCACAGGGAAGTCCTATTTAATCCACTGTCTCCGACCTCTCCAGCAGCATCAGGTCATGGTTGCAGCTCCAACTGGTGTGGCTGCCATCAACATTGATGGCCGCATCCTCCACTCCCTCCTCCGTCTGCCCACCAGAGGAGAGTTCAAAGACATGGAGGGAGAGAAACTCACCAAACTCCAGCAGGCCTTCTCGCAAGTCAAGTACCTGATCATCGATGAGATGTCAATGGTGGGGAGGAAGACTGGAGGTAGTCGTCTGCCTCGCCAATTCACCCCGTGTGATGCTCACCAGCAACCTTTAGGTTGACGTCGGCCTCGTCAACGGAGCAATGGGAACGGTCCAGGCCATCTGCTACAGAATTGGAGGACCACCAAACCTCCCCATCGCTGTCATGGTTCACTTTAGTTTCACTTTGGTTCGCTACTCCGGCCCCACCTTCCCTGACGGTACTGTTACCATCACTCCTCTTCGCCGCTGCTGGTCCTCCTCAGGAGGCTCATGCTCACGTCTCCAACCTGCCATGGGCAGTCACCATGCACAAGTCTCAAGGTCTCACCCTGGACAAGGTGGTCATCGATGTTGGCAAGAGAAGTTCTCCACAGGCCTAACATTTGTTGCCTCTTCCACCATTTTCCTTCCAACGGCTCTCCTGCCTCTCCAATAGTTCTCGTCTAAAGGAGAGAAACGACGAAGACAAGAGGCTGCAATCACTCTCTCTTGCGGGACCGTGAAATCTCTTTGTGCACATTATGGCTTCTACCGTCCCCAGCTATTGTATCCTGCCTGCTCTGTCTGTCTTTCTTGTACTTTCTTCCTTCACTCCCTCTATCAGTACTTTGTTTTTTCTTCACTCACCAGTATTTCTCGTGCTTTCTGCAGCTCTACATCTCTACTACATCCGTCTCCACACTCATCAGTCTCATGGCACAAGCACGCAGTACGAAGTTTGCACCTGCCGCATGCTACGACGTCCGCGGCCGCTGCATTTATGCGCATAATAGCAGTCTCCACAATCAAGGGTCCCTCCCCCTGGTGTCAGATGCTAACCGTGTGGTGTTGCCTATGACCTTCAGTTTATAGTATTGATGCTAACGGCACGAAATTTCACTTCTTGTAGCTTGCGCAAAAGTAATATTTTTACTATAATGTTTTGATGTATGCACAGTACATCATATCTTGTTACATCTTTACAATCACATCTTTCTTTGACACAGTAGCATCAAAATCTTCACAAACCAACAGCTTCTCCACTGTAGGAGTTCCTTGACATATCTCCTCGAGAACTTCTGAGAAGGCCATTACACCTTGGACGTGGGATTCTGTTCCAGTGATAAGATCCAGCCGTGCATATGTCAGCTGCTTACATTGGTCGAGACGCTGCATAGCCCCACATCGATTGCATCTTCCAACATTGGATGAGGCTTCAGAAACTTCCTGAGCAGGAGTAGCAACCTTGAAATGTTTCAAAGTATTTCACTCCTGCAACGGAAACGGCAGTCAATTTCCTCTCTGCCACTTGCTCCTCTGGAATAGTGCCTTCAACCACGCCAATGTCATCAATGTCACTCATTCAAAAGCCATCTTTTGGGACAGATCCCCCTTGTATGTGCATACACGCAACAAACACGATCTTATACATCTGGTATAGTGATACAAAGACTTTAACTAACGCTATTTACGATTGAAAAGGCTAGGAAAAGAAGGCTAATTACGAGCATTTGTGACTGTAGTTGAGCGCTTTCATGCTCGAACTGACTTCCAGGTACTGCAAAAGAGTAAACTCGACAGAGTAGTGTAGGTATAGATATTTAGGACACGTGCAAGTACTCTTGTATGACTGTGCTAAGCCTAGATGTCGAAATATGACCTCTACTAGAGAGCTGTGCACCGCAGAAACACACACTATCGATCGCACTACATCGCAATAGTGTATTTTCTCTCACACACGCTCCCGTATCGCTGCTGTTTTGCCTGCAGTCTGTCCATAGAGCCTTTTCTCAACTGGTTATGTACTATATTTTGTGAGCCAGCTGCTCCTAAAAAAAAGGTCAGGGGTCAAAACTTTAGTCTTCAAAACGGGCCGCTTTACGCAGCGAAACACATTCATGCACGTATTTACTTTTGGTACTGTCCCAGCACCACTGCATCTGCAACAAGTCTCTCTGCTAGCTATGAGGTAACAAACTCCTTCCCCACTATATACACGCAGAAAAAACGCAATAATATTCGCGCATGCGCGCGTCGTCCGCTATAAGTTAAGGCCATACGTTATGAATAAGTAAAATCTTAGTCCAGTATGTACTTTCTTGAGTTGCTTACTGGTATCAAAAGAGTTTTAGCACAGCTTTTCTTAGCTCTCATGATGTCTCCTCCTCTGCCCTTAGAACACGTTTCCTGTCCCCAGACATTAGGAAGGCTGTATTGGCCGTCGCACGTTTTGCACCGAGTCGATCCAGAAGAGGTTCCATGGCTATCATACCATCGTTAAAGTTAAAATTGCGAAGTTGACACCTATCTGGACTGAGCAAAACTCGGTCTTAGGGCACACCAGATTGTTAAAACTTTCATTTTGATTTTGCGTAGCCCCGAGGAGACACTTTTCTAGCAGTGCGTGGTCAGAGAGACGTGTAAATATGATGGGTTTGACATTTCAGCGCTGAAGTTTCAGGAAAGCATCTTATATGGGTAGTGAACTGTGGGACGGATAATTTTGGTCTCTTTGCTTGGCCTTGTTAAAGATTTATTTTGGATGTTTGGGAGCTAAGAAAGGTTAGGTTTGATACGGCGATAGTCCCCAGTACAACAAACCCAATCTCAGATTGTGTCTGGGGAGCTGCAGGGTGTCGCTGTGGAAGGGGTGAGTTGAGGTGTCGGGAGTGAGACAGACACCTGCATGTTCATATGTGTATGTTCGTGTTAACGGTTCCGCCCCATAGCTCTGGGTGCGTGGTCTATGGCCCTAGTGCTATGGCAGCCACCTGAGTATTATTATTATTATCATAAGTTGCGTCCCCAGGTGCTTTTGTATGTGCTATTTCTCCATACGGTCTGTTGTCATTCAAGTGCTTGATCGTTTTTGAATCGCCATCTGATATGACAACAGTGTAGCGGAGATTGTGTTTCTCCACAGACCGTTGCCAAATCCTGATAGCCCCTGTTGCCTCCATTGCAGGGGATGACCCATGGTAGTTCACATCACAGTTGTCTCTGTGCCCCTCCCACCATTTTTCTGACTCTTTGCTCATGTTCTCATAGTGCCCACACTCTGCACCCTCGGTATCGATAACCACTACATCGATAACCACTACACCGTATATTGCCTCTCTTTGACCATGTGCCGTCACATGTGACATCAACATCGATTACCTCGCCCTCTGCAGTTTGTGCAACTGTGATGCTGCAGCCTTCTGGCTAGCCTCAGCCTCTGCCAAGGATGCTTTTAGTATACGTTGGTTGTGCTCTGAGTAACAGGGAGGCGAGACGGGGGGCAGTGTGTTCATGAATGCATACACACATGCCTTGTTCACAAGCAAAATAGGTGTACAATCTTGTACACTGTTGCACATGCTTGGTGTTCATCAGTTCCCCACAGAATGCTTGTAAACTACTTGTTCACACGAAGTGCACAAATTCCGAACACCCTTGCAAACTCCAAGGGTGATATACAAAGGGTTGGTGGTTCAAAAGTACTAATAAATATTGCCCAAACTATGCACACACGTACCCTCACTCTCCTCTAAAAGAGAGGCCCCCCTCATTTTCTGGCTTCTGTCTCAGACAGGGAGTACTCCACATCACAGAATATATTCCTATTAATATCTGTATAATATGATGAAGAGTTACGTGCTAGTCTCATTCCCTGAGCAAGTCCACACTGCTGAATTAATGGCTTATGCTTGACAGATATTCATCTCTTTCTTTGTTGGGAGAAGAAATTTGACCATAAAACAATAAGGTGGATGGATTCAAGAACCCATAATAACTACCACAATATGTTCGGAACAGCGACCAAAACATTTGGCCCTCTTCAACTCCAAGGCAAGATAACATACTTTTGAAAGCAAAGTTCATAGTCTTTTGTATGTGAGCTCACTCTACGTATCTCAGTCGCAAAGCCCTCTCAGGCACATTAAGGCACGGGTCACCAAATGTTACGAAGTATTTTAGGACAGATTACAAGTAAAGTAAAATTTTTCAATGGGGGTAATACTTCCTCTTCACTTTCAACATGTTTTTTGTTGCAATGGCAACATGTTCTTTACTATGCCTGATGACATTAGCATTTGATGTTCTAAGCACACTAAACATTGCTGAGTGCTTCTGAAATTGTGGAACTCTTGTTGGTTCTAACTGGCTTTTGTTCTTATTCTTCTCGGTTAGTGGAAACCAGACAGCTTCGTGTGTAATAGACTCAATTTATTGTGGAAAGTTTAGGAAATACTCCTGTTTGTACAAGGAAGTACTAAGAGCCAGTTAGATTCACAGATATCTAGCCCTCTTCTACACATTAAGATCCTCATTATCAGTTGAATAACGCCCTGTAAGAACTCATTGCACATTAAACGAGCAACAAAGCTGTACGGCTAAATAATTACGCGCATGAGCAGAGTTATCGTGCGAGATTCGAAGAAATACCAAAACATGTGACAGCTATAGTTGGTTCTGAAATACAGAAGATGAATTCATCTCTACTTAGCAAAGACACGCTGCGCTGTATTGACTACCGCAAAGCTGCTGTGCTGCTCTGCAAAACTCTGCATGACAACAAAGCTGACGAAAATCTCATACGCCTAATCGATACACTGGTAGAGATCTGCGAAATTCTGTATAGTGATGTGCATTCACGCTCATCTACATCTGTTCTACGTCTCCATTTTTACACGGAAGAATGTGTGTGCTACTATTCTACAACCCTAAAGTGATCTATAAACGCAAGATGTTTGGAAAGTACTTCCACTCACTTACAACTCATGCATGAACAGTCATTGAATGCAGAACTACAATGCCGCAAAAAGAAGAAAGAACTCGGGCAAGCATGTCTCCCTGACCGGCAATCAGCCATCTGTGTGGTCCTGTATTTTGAATTAGAGTTTTGGCTCGGTTCTGACCTTGACCAGGAGTGGGGAGGGGCCTAGGCTCCAAACCACAAATGTCTGGGCATGGTCAGCAGCACATACCAGGGATGAATCTCATTAGTTCAGAACCACAAGTGCTGCGCTCATGTCAGCCTTTATAAACTCGTGATGCCAGAGAGAGAAGTTGTGGTATGCTCTGCTGATGAGGGCCAACAAGCCCGAAACACCTGTCCAGAGCTCTGCATCTTTTTCTCTTGGCATCACATGGTTTTTTTCCTACATGCACACACATAGCACATGATCAATACCACACAGATGGCTGATCGCCGGTTATAAACACACAGCACGTGATCCCTGCCTACAAGACCACACAGATGGCTGATCGCCGGTCAGGGAGACATACACACACATAGCACATGGTCCCTGCCTCAAGACCGCACTCGCCGGTCAGGGAGACATACAGCACATGATCCCTGCCTACAGATGGCACAGGGAGACACTTCACGCATCTTACGTTTCTAGCCAGACACTTTTGCGGTACACACACTGTAGAACGACAATTCCTATTTAATGCACACTTTCTCACTGTAAGCAACATACTAAAAGTTCCTCATCTTCGGCAGAGAAATGGTCTTCAAAAGACACCATCCTCTGCATACCAGTGTGATCGAGCGTTAACTCGACGACACCTGCTCAGCTATCACTAAGTACGGTAGTACTTAGTATATAGGGATGACAGGTTGACCTGCATTATGCCCATACATTTGAGATTTTCATGTTTCACTTTCTACTTCAATCAGATCCAACTTTTGACACATCAGACTAATTTGTATCGTCACAAAGAGCGCGTATCCAAGAAATAGCTTAAATCGCATAATTGGTACTTGCCAAAAAGTCACTTTTCTATTTTCTTGTTGTTGTTGTTGTTGTTGTTCAGTTTCAACAAGCGTATCTCAAAAACCAGGTAAGATATGGAGATCAAACTTTGCACAGAGATTGGAATCCATGACAGGTTGTGCAAGAGCATTTTTATTTCTTCGTAAACAATTTTGTTTACATGTAAACAACAACAAATAGCCCCAGGCAATACATTATTATAGAGACAAATAAAGTGTGCTAACTGGTAAAGCTAAGACCCAGAGTGATAAAATTTTGTACACATATACAACCCATCATTAGTATCAAAATGTAAACATTACAAGTTTGTAAACAACAACAAACAGCCTCAGGCAATAAAAACTTGTAAAATGTGTTTGTGCCTATAACTTGCTTATGGTGGGTCCTCTAACAATGAACCTTGGTACACTGATGTACCATGATGAGAGTTCATCGAAACAGAAACTATAAGTTTGTAAACAGCCTCAGGCAATAAAAACTTGTAAATGGTGTCTGTGCCTCTAACTTGCTAATGGTTGGTCCACAAACAATGAAACTTGGTACACTGATGTACCATGATAAGAGTTCATCGAAACAAGATATTACAAGCTTGTATATAACAACAAACAGCCTCAGGCAATAAAAACTTGTAAATGGTGTTTGTGCCTATAAATTACTAGTGGTATGTCCTCTAACCTTTGTACACTGAGTCACCATGATAAGAGTTCATCGAAACAGAAATTACAAGGTTGTAAACAACAACAAACAGCCTCAGGGCAAAAAAATTAAATGGTGTCAGTTCCTATAACTTGCTTATGGTGGGTCCTCTCACAATGAAACTTGGTGCACTGATGTAATGTGAATGACGACAAAACGTCTGAGACGATAGCTTAACTTTTTTCTATGGGCTTATGCCCAACTTTTTTATTGCACACCATGCATGTGAAAAAAAGGAAAGGAGACAAGTAAATATAAAATTATTCGAATTAAAAAAGTGTGGAATATAGGGATGCCATCAAAAGTAAGGAGACAAGACAGGGATGACCTAGTGAACATGATGCAGTAGTCGGTAGTCAATGGATGATGGCTACATACTTTGAACTGACATCGCTTGCTCGTGTAAAATTTCCTCCACACGAGCCCTATATTGTCGCCACCTTTATTGTTTGTTTAGTGGGAGGGCAAGTGAAATGCGAGGACAGTGGTGAAAGGATTCTGTATGTAGAAGGCCAAGAACTCAGCATTGTAAAACTGGTTAGTTGAGCAAATGTACGTAGAAGTCTTAGACTCCACACAATGCAGTCACAACTGAAAACTGAGCAGATGACCTGTCTAATGTGCATCGTAGCTGTGCATCATACAAGGGAGCACACTCGTACTTCTTGACAATATAGGGCTCGTATGGAGGAAATTTTACACGAGCAAGCGATGTCAGTTCAAAGTATGTAGCCATCATCCATTGTACTACTGCATCATGTTCACTAGGTCATCCCTGTCTTGTCTCCTTACTTTTTATGGCATCCCTATATTCCACACTTTTTTAATTCGAAGTATTTTTTATTTACTTGTATAAAAATGGCGCGCAAGACTTATACGCATGTACAGAAGGTGAGAGTGTTTATCAATTAAGAATTCAAATGGTGTAATAATGTACACTTTCTCTTCACCAATGAACCTTCCAAAGTGTACTAGGTGATGTGAATAGACAACACGAGACACACTGTGAATGGGAATGAAAAAGTTCCCTGGATAACACGCACTACTCAACACTTGAGTAAACCAAACTCTGCACTGACGCTCCATGAACCACTTAATAGAAGCTATCCACACAATCTCTTTGTGACCATTATCAGCAGAAACAACAACACAAGAAACAAAATATAAAGGTTTATGCTACTTGCTCCATTTGCCGCTCCCTTCTTGGCCAGGACAAGTGAGGAACGAGAATTTTGCACCAAGTATAAACCCACCAAATAGGATAGTTTTTGTTCTGGTGTGCAGGAACAATATACTGTCAGAATGTGCACAAAGAACAACCTTTAAATCATCCATTTCTGATTGAGAGAAGACAACTCCTTGATAGGAGGGAGACCGGCTATCTGAAGTGAGCCTAAGTTTTTCATAAATTCCGTGTCAACTGTTTTCTGCATTAGCAAACATTCAATAATAGTTGGCAAAATTCTTTTGGCCAGTTGCTAGGAGAAAACACTGTGCTATCAAGGAAACGACTTGCAAGTTGAACAGATATATTATTGCGATTGTTTGTGTGATAAGACCCCAAGATACCATTCATTCGAAAGAAAAACCAGAACGAATAAACAGGTCCGAAATCATAAATACATCCGGCAAGATGGAGATGCATCATGTTCAGGCCCATACAACCTTAAGGAAAACTTATTCAGAAGATCATCTGCTTCGTTTACCTGATCACGTGTGACAATGCGACGACAAAGAAGGTAACAGGCATTAACAAACAATAATTTTGCCAGCAAGAATAATGCTCCCGCGGTAAGATTCTTCAGAAGAGTGAAAAGTACATGGTCCAGTTCTTCCACTGTTTGAAACCAGAAAATTATGAGATTTTTTATCCCATGTCTGACGGACATACATAGCTGTGGATATCATCATACTCTTTGGGGGAGATTACAGCAAGTACTTTCCACAACTCAACCATGTGCTTTGCAGTTCCCAAGAGTAAATTGTGAATAGGGTCGATCACACACATTCTACATAGCTGCATCAAAATATGGAAGCTCAAGAAGAACTGAGTATCTAATACCATAGGCACGCTCTATAGCATGCTGCTCTGCACGTGTATTACATTGCTGATACTTGCCAGCAACATCCCTGTGAAGATAGTTTGGGCGAGACTCCCAGCTACTTCTGTTAAAGTTAGAGTAGTCCCCTTTTTCACCAAATTTAGCTGTAGGAAAAGACTTAGAGCACCCTTTAAGGGCTCGATGACCTACAAAACCGCATACATTCCTGGCTGCTGGGATATCACACCCAACACAAATGAGCGCTGCACGAACAAAAACCTGCATGCCATTGCTAAGTTCCATTGCCACAACAACATTAGATCATCCACTAAAGGTCATAAGAAAGTATTTATGTGAAGTTGATGTTCTTTAGGACCAGGGATTATTCAAATTTTATTGTAAAAGTCTCTTATGTCAGGCAGATTTAACACTGACATATAGATGGCACCTTCAGAATGTTGTTTGTGCTCAAAAGGCTGAAACCAATCTACGTTGAATTGTAGAGCATTACTGACAAAAATGGAACATTATCAGGGGCTAATAAATCTCTCCATACTTTTCCATCATAGATATCCCATGGCAATCTGCATGAAATTCTTGGCGCCATTGTTCGAAGATTTCATGAAAACCATCACGCTTCATCAGCTCTTGGAGTGACTCAAATAACAGAATACTAGCCGGGGTTGAAGTGACACTTTACCTGATGAGAGCTCATTGAAAGGGTGTTACATACACTTCGGTGTTGAGCTTGCGGATGACCAGGAAACCTTACAAATGTGAAACAACATCCCCACCAGGATTCGTAATTATGCATTCCTCACATTTGTATAGAAAGTGGCAGCAGACAAACTTTCTCAGAGTGCTTCTAGTAGATCCGGCAAGCATTCACATTTCGTGGTAGATTGGAAAGAAAAGCTTTTGGAAAATTTTACTAAGACTTGAGAGAAGAAAACTAGTAGAACATTGAGGCCATTATCAGATAGCCGAAAAAAAAGATTGAAACAATACGTGTAAATCTTGATGAATGGGAGCCATGCTCATCTGCTGAATCTGAATTCTCACCCTCAAGCAAAAAATCATCTTCATTGCATATTTCAACCCCACCACCATTATCATGATCATCACCATCAGCACAACGCTAATAATAGGCAGCGATCATGAATATTAGTAACACTTATCACGCACGATGATACATTGTCTGGCTCTCCTGATAACAGCATGAATAGTAGGATCGCATCGTCGCATTGTGTTTCCATGGGAGGTGGAAAATCTTCGACTTGAAACGGGTACTCCTGATCCAATTCTCATAGAGAGAGAAAGCATTCACTGAATTGTGTTGTCGAGGACCATTTCTTTGATAAACGATCGTAATAGAGGCGTTTGTGCTGGTAAAAGATTACAATGTCTGCAGTAATGACGACCCATTTCCTTTCCACATTTGGCGCATGAGCAATCACGCGCTTGTCACGTGACACACAATCAGAGAGCGCGGTAAACCAGAGGGGAGAGAAGACCACAATTTTTTCTCCAAATGTCTGGGTCTTCTAGAACACCAAGACACTTCTACAGAGAGGTACCAAGATGATGCCTGAACTCCCCAAGATTACCAGCTTCAAGCTTTTATTGCGCGGAGACAACAGAGACCAGCCCAATGAGTCCCCCCCTTTTGGAAGATCCGCCTTGGTTTCAAGAGAATGTACTAGGGGTAAATAATTCAACAATAACGAACAACTTTACTCCTTGTCTTTCATTTTCACCTCCTACGACTACTACAGTGCATAATGTGCAACCAGCACCTCCCATGCATCAGAGTGGGATCATCGCGATGTTGCAGAAAGTTTTACAGCAGCAGGAGCAGATGAAGGCTCAACACAGTGTTTTGAGCAAGAAGCTTGCTAAGCTTGAAGATGAAATTCACTCCTCAAGCTGTTCCAGTTCACCTGTTTCAAAAACTTACAAGCGATCTTACAGTAAGTATAATGTTCATCTCTAACTGTGTTTGGTTTACCTAACACCACAGAACAAGGTTGCTGCTGGGGTTTTGAAAGGTGATTTTTCCTTTAGGCCCTGGTGCACTCTGGTGCCATTGTCTTTTTTCAGTTCAACTTCTACACACAATCGAGAGGTAAAGAGAAAGATGTGCCGGGTGTCAGCTATACTGAGGATGGAATCAAAGGTAAATATGTATGAACGTGTTGAATGCACTTTTAAAACCAGCTGCTATTCAAAGAAAATACGAAAGTTTGAGACGTCATTGGAAAATAGAAGAGGAGAAGGAAAATTGTGAAGAATTTTTGAAGCTCACAAGCAACAAGAAGAAATACAGGCAAAGACGACAGACATCTGTTGTGCACTGTTTTTACCTGAAACGTGCTCTCTTTTGTAGAAGTACCAAAACCGCCAGGAGTGTGTCCTTAAGAGTGAGGAGAAGTACTGGAAGGCAGTTACTTTAGACCATATGTCTGAAGAGTCTGATGATGCTAAGGATCCAAATGCTATTGTTGTCCATCACTTACCATGGCGTTCCAAAGGTTATACTTAATTGCAGACTTAAATACATTCCTAAAGAAACTGGATGATAGACACGAAGCAAGGATTAAGAAGCAGGGAATGCTGATGGCAAGAAAAACACGCAGTGTTGGATCTCCCTCGTCTAGTGTCCCTTCACCTGATACTGCTGCCTCACGGACAATCGAGAGAAAAGTGAGCTACATCTATACAACAAAAGTTCTATGTGTTATTTTTTGTTACCTTTTTGTGCAGATGGGGACACACATATTGAAAGTTCCTGGAACATTCTCATACTGAACTTTTTCTTAGTCATCTCACATACACACATGAACGTGATCATCTAATCAGTGAAATTTTAATCTGGAGTGGCACAAGCTGGGCAAGAAGTTTCCAAGTTTCGTATACAGAATTGAACACCACACTTGTGCACGGAGATCATTTCCAAGGGTTTCCAACATTGGCCATTTGAACTGTCCAATCTGGTATACATCTTGGATTCGTGGGAGTCCAAGGTAGTCCAAGTTGTGCACTAGGCCTTATTTGCTGTGTATAATCGTGCCTGATAAGAAAAGGTCGTCCGTGAAAATAACCCACGGTTGATTTTGAGGTCTACAGGGGGAGAGATTGTTAGGAACTGCATCACGTTATGCATTGGGTAGATTTCATGTAAGAACGTGGTTTTCGGTTTTCGGTTCGTGTTTTATTACCCCAGTAGGCCGATTCATACCAAGTGAGAGTTTAGCATGTTCATGTTAAAGGCTGTTAGTTTTCATTGCATGACGCGTTACCAACCTCCACTGTACACAGGCCTACTACAATAACCCTAGCTTGCATGCATACAGCAACTCATAAATTTCCCGCCCACCCCCCACCCATAATTTAGTCCCCGTCCGTCAATATTTGCTCCCTCTCTAGTCACAGACAATAATTTAGCAGACATTATACAGGTGTCTTTGCCTGCAGCTATTTTACTGGCTCTACCCACGTGCCACCCGGTGGCACATTGAAGTTCAGTGCAGACGACCCCTACCCAACTGCAAGTACATGCTCTTTTGAACTTCGGTTGCCAACCAAATCACCACTCAATTTCAAGGGTAGCATTCACACTACATGGAGGGTTTGGCATAAGGTAAGCCAAATCCGTCTGGCTATTTATTCACATAACCTCATCATTGTCTATACATCACTATCGTCAATTATCCATTATCATAAAGCTCTATTGTACTCAGCTCTGCTATCTCTCAGAATTGTAGTATTCTTACATGTCATCTGAACAAAACTCAGCTATTAACATTGCAGAAGGTTTGGACAAACTGAAGAGTCTGATGATACAAGTCTAGTCCATAGTCATCACTGGGTGCAGTGGGGCACACAGTCTGCAACAGTGGGACACTACAAAAGCTTAGTCTTGTGCCCAGACTCCGCCCTCAAGGAGAGGAAAAGGGTCTGGTGACTATTGAGTGTTTTCTTGGTTCTTGCTGAGCCAGCGATCATGTGATATGGGCGCGCGCTTGCGGTTATGGAACAAGATGACGAAAGTGCATGCGCTCTAGCTAGTGGCTAGTGAGTCGCAGACACTGTGCAGTGGCAGAGAGAGTACTTAGTAGAGCCTTCTTCACGTCGTACAGCAGCTAGAGCGGTGGCATTATGTAGCATGGAGTGCGTTGTGTGCAAATCACGGATTTTTGCAGCAGGCGTGTAAACGTAGGGTTTTGAGTAGTGCGTCTTGCAAAGACCTGTACTATTTCTTTTTCGACGTGGTGTCGCCTGATCAACGCTTATTGGGAGCGAGTTCCTACTACGTCTGTCGTCAACCCTGCTATGCTAACATCGAGAAAGCAAGAAAACACCACCTAGCTCTCAGGGCAAACTTCAGCCTTGAAGAACATTCCTCAAGTTGTTTGCCACTGCCACCTGTAATTGAGGTTGGATTGAAACTAGAGCTGTGTCTGTTGCTTGTACATGAATGAAACATTATAGAATGAAAAGGTGTTGCATCATCTTCCTTTGTTGACGTCTAAAGAGGTAATATCTCTCTGTTTTATGTGCGACAAGTGTTTGAAATAAAATTAGACCATGGAAAACACATTGAACCCAGCATCCAGGTGTATCCAATCAATCTCTGAGGTATGTACATCATGAAATTGTTTTCAGTAGGTTGAGCACCAACTGAGTGAAGCAAGTTCACCACGCTTATCAACGCCATCATCTAAGCCTTCACTCAGAAGAACAACTATTACTGACACCTGAATCGAAACGGCCAAAAGTAACGGAAAACATTTCCTATAATAATTATGAGCTGAACAATAGCATTAGAATGCAGTACAATTGTAGTAAGGCAACATTTCACACACACCTACAGAGGGCACATAGTTGCCTGCTTAGATGTATGTCCAGTATAAAGGAGGTTGTAGCCCTGAAGCTGTACAAATCAAAGTGCCGCGCTTAGGAGTATTCCCAGTACCGCTACCACAGTGAGGATACCCGCTGTGGAGGTATTCATATCCCCCAGGAAGCGCGAAAGTGGATAACAATCGCTAATTATCAGTATACATCAACAGTTTACACAGGTGCATACACAGCAACGTTCATACAGTTTGCGTTAGTCATATAAGTCTTCGAGCTCTATCCCGTCCAACAAATTCTGAATCGGAGCTTGGTATAGGTTGACAGTAAAGTTTTGAGGTGCAACTGTTACGGTGCAGTCAGAAAAGACAGATCCAAAAATTCTTTCAGTTGAGTACGCTCTCAGGTTAATCCAGATGTGCCTGGATAATTCTCCTTTCCCAGAGAGGCTGATTCAGATGTGCCTGGAATACTTCCATTGTTCGTCATAATATTAGATACTTGTTTCTTTTGCTCTTCTGTTGCCCGGTAACATCACGGATGAGCTTTTCCGGAACTCCAGCGTTAAATAGAGCTGTGGCTCCTGTTGCTCTTAAACTATGATTTGTTTTCCTTGTAATGCCAGCTTCAGCACAAATATTTTCCATAAATGTAGTAAGCTTGTGTTTACTAATTGCAACAGGATCGTACCAGTGCAAAGATTCTGGTGCTTTTTTCTTGGGTCGCAAATAAAAGATATCCATATCCAAACCTTTTTGTAGGAATTTGGAAAAATACAAATCCAGAAGATACACTAAACATCTATGCTGGTTTTAAGGACAAGCATAAATCGGTACTCTTTTATTGCCAGCATTAGGATTCACCCCGGAATAATTCTTTCATCCATTTTCAATGTAGGTGTAGCAATCTGGAATGCTGTTGCGAATAAACTGCGATGGCTTCGTTCCTCTTCACCACCCCTTAATCAACATAGCTTCCCCACATAAAAGAAAACTGCTCTCTGAAGCGCCACTGGCGAATCAACACCAAACACCTTTGTATTCTTCTTCTTCCGGTAACACTACTGGAGCATGTTTAACGCTAGCGCCGACTCCCTTTTCACGTAACTCGCAGTATTTCACTTGCAATGAACCAGTCAGGTCGCGAAAACAGGGATCTCGACGATTCATAAAATTTGGGCAAACATCTCCCAAAACTTCTCTTCTTCTTCCGGTAACACTACTGGAGCATGTTTAACGCTAGCGCCGACTCCCTTCTCACGTAACTCACGGTATTTCACTTGCAATGAACCAGTCAGGTCGCGAAAACAGGGATCTCGACGATTCATAAAATTTGGGCAAACATCTCCAGTCGGAACACACTCTCTACTGTAACGGTATAACCCAGCCAAAATAGCCTTTATGGATAACGGTGGATACGGCTGACTGTCTTCTCGCCGGATCTCTACCACAAATCGTGCAAGCCAATGGTTAAGCAACTCAGAGTTTGGTTGTTCCAAGAGATTTTCGGGACAACTGTTGCGGTGCATCCTCCACTGCTGAAACACGCGCAAAGCCCAGCTAGTAGCCTTCTTAGTGTTTTTCGGAACAAATCCCCTGCAAACTTGGTCCATCGACGAAGGTGAGAGTGGAGTAACAAAGCGATCTCCCAGCGCCTTCGTTGTCTTCCTCTTTTAGACGGTGGCGGTTGACGACCTTGAGCAACAATCCCACTCAACGCACCAGTAGTCCCCGAAACAAAAGGGATTTGTGCACATAACAGAAACGCCGTTCGTCTCTCCAGCACTGGTTAGCAGACTGGGCGTGGAGGGGGGGAGGGGTAGCCGCCGTATCCTTTTTAGGCAAAAATCGTGGTGGGAATGACTATGGTCCGATTATCACTAGGGCAACCAGATGACGCAATTCCGTTGCTGGGCTACAAATTAGCCTAAGGCTTCCTTCAGCGGTACCGGATATCCCCTCAGCTGTTTACTATACCATTCCTCGGGCTGCGCCCTCGGATGGTATAGTAAACAGCTTCAGGTATATCCGGTACCGCTATAGGTTAACTAATATGTACCAACCATAGCCTGAAGTGTAGAGATGTTTTTGGAGCGTGCCTTAAGAGCAGCCATTGAAATGATACTGGGTGAGGGGGTTTATCTACCACTGCCACTTGTTGCTGCCTCCGTCAAAATGGATAACAGTACAGGTGCACGTGTCTTCAACTCATCTATAATAATTTCCCACTTTGTGTTCTTCAACTCTGTTACAGATGACGAGCGTAAAACTGACTTTGATGGAACAGTGACTCGCATTGCTTTACTCTGCTCAGCACTTCACACAGTGTTGCAGAAGGTAGTGACTTGAACAAGGTGCGAGCAGTGTAATAAGGCTTTTGGAACCGTGTGCTTTTCACCGTGCTTATTTGGAGAATGAACAGAATACTTTCGCAAAACATTCCGACCTTTCATGTGAAGCACCAATACTAGTTACAAAGCAGAGGCAATAAAAGTACAAGTTACAGCATAGCAATAAAATACCTTTAGGTGACTGGGTGGGATCTCAATCTGCAATAATAGCTATTTATAGAATACTTATTTATTATAGGAAATGTTTTCCGTCACCAGCTTTCGCTAGCTTCCAGTAGCCAGCTCCTCTGCCCTTGTGCTGAATAGGCAGCTGCAGCAGTCGGTGGATGGTGACTACACCGACGTTGAATGCTGCCTGTCCAGCAGTGACGGCACAGTGTGGACTGCGTTTCGTTCTCCCACATCTTCGTTACAAGTGCACGGACAGTCTTGATGAGGAAAGACTTGCCCGTGCCTCCCACCCAGCTGACAAACATGTGCAGTGGTTTGAGGTCTGTACAACTGCACTGCTTTTTCTCGTGAGTCTCGAGGTGAGATTTCACGTGTTTGTACACCCTAGCTTGGTCGGTGTTCAATGACTGAACAAGTTCCTCCAGGCTATGTCCATCACCCTCATTGTTCTGGTGCAGGTCAAGCACGTCGTTCATGGCCGACGTTGCCTCACCTGCCACCTGAGGACCGTCGTTGTCCTCAACTGGGCCATGGGTCTGTGCCAACGTCTTCCTGCTGGGCTCTCCTGGCCTCATTGATCATCTGCACACGCTCTCTAGCCCACGGCTGTTTCACGTAGGACATTTAGCGCTAATTTAGAACATTACGGTATTACCGTTACCTTAGTTACGGGGCTCGCGCAAGATTCGGAAGTTAGTCGCGGTTTCGGGAAGGAAGCTTGGGGCCTTCGTTGGGCCGCAAAGCTTCCTTTGTTACATTCCACACATTCTCAGATAGCCAGAGTGGTCTCTCTAGAAACCATAACACAGAACGGCGCAGCGCCCCGACACTATTTACCACAGGTGCGCACGCACAAACCTCGCGGTACTGCAAGGGAAGATCCTTTGTTTTTACTCACTTTGCCCGTGATAGGGAATTTTCCCTGGGAAACCCAGTGTAGTGAACCACAGCTGAGGAATCCACACGTAAGTTAGTGCTGACTAGAACCAGCTTCGCATTTTTTGGAGAAAGAAACATCAATCAAAAAAATATACATAAATTACAGGAGCATGACGGATTCTGAAGGGCATGAGTTCCATTACACATTACACTCAACTTCCCAAACACTGTCTTATGTGTGGGAAGCACTGCAGTAGTAGGGAGAGCAAGTACAGTGTTAGAGCACACACATCAGATCTTCTGGCTGTCTACGGTGTCTTGGCTGAGAGAGATGATCCTGCGATTCACCCGCCAGAATTCTGCCATGCTTGCTACTGTAAAATGAAAGGCACTGAAGTGCTAACCCTCGACGCAGTGGGCTGATTAATTTCTATACACATGCTTAAGTACACTTACATACTTAAAGCTGCCACATGTCATCATGGGCTGGCTACATCAGTAGGTTAGCAATGGTAGATCCTTGCTCACCCTGTGCACATTCTGATGTCTGAATGGTGTGGGGGGAGGAGCAGGATATTAACATTTTTTTACACGCCAGGCTGTGCCTCAGCAGGTCACCTGCAATTGTCCCATGCAAGGTGTAGATGCGGAAGATGTCCGCATACCGTACGCATGCGCGGCACTGTTAATTGGTGGGCTGGTCCAATTTGGTATCGCTTTTTGGCTGTCTTGTTGCGCGTAGCGGGAGAAAACGTGGTAACAGACAGACGGACGGACAGACAGAATGACAAACCAAGTACTGCCTTCGCTGCGCATGCGTGCCGAGGGTTAATGAAGAGAGAGACGCCAATGGGGACACCAACAATGTCCGGGACACATATTTGGAACAAACACACTCCAGACAACTGTGCAGTAAGGCAAGTATACACAGTATGTATGTACACAAAACACTGTTCTAAAATAGACAATGCAGCCACTTCCGTGGGTCACGACAGGTCGGCAGACCGAGAAAGAGGAGCAGTGAGGGTTGCCCGGGGCCACGGCAAAGATTGGTGAAGACCATTTCCCAATTTGGTCCACCACCAACCATCCTCCCACCTCACACTCGGTGACGTTGAGTGTCCACTGTGTGGAGGTATTAGTCAGACCTCTGCAACTCCCATGTGGAGCACACTGCTGCACATCATGTGTCTGTGCATGGGTGCAACATGTACATGTACCATCACACTGGAGTACATCCTCCCACCTCACTGTGCTGCTGAAGCTCCTCGAGTCACTCCTGGTCTGCTGCAGGAGGTGTGGGAAGAAAGTAGTTGGAGCAGCAAGTGAGGTGGACTTGGGATCAAAGGCACCGAAACCAGCGCCACGACCGCGTGGAGAGGCTACGACGGGTAGTTACAGAGCACCTTCTGAAAAGCCTACCCAGTCATGTCGCCGCACAACCCCCTACAAAGCGCAGAAAGTTCGCCGAAGAGTGACAGCTACACATACACATAGCTACCTTATCAAACTTACAAGAATTGCGTATCATAATAACCAAGATCTTTTTTGCTCTGCCACGCATAAGAAAAAATGCGACGTAGAATAACTTCAGGTCCCTGTGCATGGTACATCCTTTGGCCTTGTGAACAGTAAGACCGCTTGAATCGACCATACTACTTGGGAACGTAAGGCCGTCCACGTTCGGCGGATTTTGAAACGGCTTGGACGAAAACGCTCAGCGAAGTCTGGTCCACAAAGCCAGCACTGCCAACTCAGCAGAAACGACACGTGTGCGCCGAAAGAGCTGCCTAGAAACGGAACGGAACAAGCGTCGGTGACAATTTCAAAATTACGTCATCGTACAACTTAATGTCCCGAAAACGCGCAATCGAAACAGCCGTGAGCCATCAACATCCGTTGAAGCTTTTCAGAGTGTGTGTTGAGTGCATCGTTCTCTTCCAAGTGCCGTTCAAAAGCACTCTCGGCAGTCTCTCCCTCTTCAATGAGGTCTGCCTCATTGCGAAAGGGAACAAAGAGGAGAAGGAGAGAGTAGTAGTAATTCTCACGCTCGTTCTCCTTGGCGGGATCATAAATCCTGTGGTTGGGAAGAATGGTTTTAGTGCGTTCCCTGTACAAGGGATTACCATCCCCGTCTACACCACATTTCTCATACTCGGCAATGAAGTAATATAGACAGATTTCCTCCATGTCGTCTGGCCGTTTTGGATAGAACTCATCCACAAGATTCTCCTCGAAAATGTCTGTAGAATCTGGGTTCATCTCCCGAATCTCGACAAGTTTCGAATGATTTCTAAGCCGTCTCTTTCTGTTCTGAGATGGAGACACATCGATCCACTTGATGGTCGTGGACTTTTCACACAGTGGTCTCCAAGGAGTAGGTCACTGGCCTTGTAGAGACTACACTGCCTGGAGCGCAAGCAGCGGATACCAAAGGACCACAGCTTGCTGTAGATGGAGGAGTGAGAGGAGACTTTCTGCCAGAGGTCTTGCATGTTGCTCTTTTCTGCCTTGGTCACATAGCCCATGACGTACTGGGCAATGGCCAGTGAGAACTCACTAATGTACAGTTGTTGATCCGTATCTCCTCAGGTGACCGTGTAAGATTGTAAATTTCCTGTGGGACAGTTTCATGCACTCATCCACAGACAACAGATAGGCAGTCTCCCGTGTCTGTCTGGGGAACCCAAACCGACAGTGTGTGATGAAAGTGCTGCCTACTCATTCGGGATACCTTGACTACACCTGGTGATTGATTTCGTTCTTTTATACGGCATTTTGTACTTTTATACGGCATGTGAGGGGGAAATAAAGCAGCTACTCATTCCGAATACCGTGGTGATTGGCATGTGAGGGCACAGCTACTCATCTGGAACACCTTGATTACACCTGGTGATTGCTTTCGTTCTTTTATACGGCATTTTGTACTTTTATACGGCATGTGAGGAGAAATAAAGGACAGCTACTCATTCGAAACACCTTGATTACACCTGGTAATTGCTTTCATTCTTTTATACGGCATTTTGTACTTTTATACGGCATGTGAGGGGAAATAAAGGACAGCTACTCTTTCGGAATACCGATTACACCTGGTGATTGATTTTGTACATTTATACAGCATGTGAGGGGAAATAAAGGACAGCTACTCATTCGGAACACCTTGATTACACCTGGTGATTGCTTTCGTTCTTTTATACGGCATTTTGTACATTTATACGGCATGTGGGGGAAAATAAAGCACAGCTACTCATTCGGAACAACTTGATTACACGTGGTGGTTTCGTTCTTTTATACGGCATGTGAGGGAAAATAAAGCACAGCTACTCATTCGGAATACCTGATTACATCTGGTGATTGCTTTTGTACATTTATACGGCATGTGAGGGAAAATAAAGCACAGCTACTCATTCGGAACACCTAGATTACACCTGGTGATTGCTTTCGTTCTTTTATACGGCATTTTGTACATTTATACGGCATGTGAGGGAAAATAAAGCACAGCTACTCATTCGGAACAATTTGATTACACGTGGTGCTTTCGTTCTTTTATACAGCATTTTGTACTTTTATACGGCATGTGAGGGGAAATAAAGCACAGCTACTCATTCGGAACACCTTGATTACACCTTGTGATTGCTTTTGTACATTTATACGGCATGTGAGGGAAAATATACTCATTCAGAACACCTTGATTACAAATGATTGCTTTCGTTCTTTGTGAGGGGAAATAAAAGGACAGCTAGTCATTCGGAATACCGATTACACCTGGTGATTGGAGAGCCATATCACCTACAGGAAACGATTTCTGCCAACCAAACTGGGTGCATCAAGAGTCCATACAATACCCTACTTAACCCCACAAAACCCCGCCCTAGCCCTTAATTAGGGCGAAGTTATGGGCCTTCAAAGAAAGAACGTCGCATAATGCAGTGTCGACCTGAAAACACTATATTGATGTTGCTGATCATGAATATGTATGTCAGGCATTGCATTCTTACAGGGCACTGTCCAAAATCCACGGTGATATTTGTCGCATTTTTTCAGGTGTAGTTGGGGAATTTAGAGCTACTTTTCGTTAAACTTTCAGAATAAAACTGATGTATCAGCAGTTTTGATTACATTAGCTATTTGTAATAACAGTGGGGGACATAGAAAAAATAATTCGCCATGGCAGCCTACTCGAAATGGTCGAGTTGTTAAGGAATAGGGTAGGGGCTAGGGCTAGAAAATTTACACATAGAGTTCACCCATTATGCGGTTCCCAGCTCACCACAAATGTGTATTCAGCTGCATTGATGCACAGGAACAGGTGGTGCAGTCCAACATTGTCTGTCCTCCTTCACCAGTAGTCAACTGTCAGAAGAGAAGTTGGAGAAGGAGGCTATAGTACAATGTGTTATCATCACTGGTAGCAGGAGGACACCCACTTTGCAAAACCCAGAGATTAGGAAGTAAACTGTTGGTGATAAATAAATACTTAGGTGCAAGGTCACACACAAGCACCCAATGATGGGGCAAACACCCATAGCAACAGGTCACATGAGTGCAAACATCAAACTCAAGTGTTTAGACTCCACATAATCTGTGGCCTAGGAGTCAGATCAAACCTGTATCACAACCACAAGTTATAACATGCCTAGGAGGTATGTTGCTGGTTTATTCCGCCCGACGCCCGAGGGGGAGGGCGGAATAAACCGCAACATACCGACTAGGCATGCTATAATGGATTTATTGCCAATTAAGACGCCGTGACGTCAAACAGGCAATTTTACACTGGGCGGGAAGAATGGCGGACGCGAGCGCTGTGCCGGTTGTGTCTCCTTCGCTTCTGACGGCCTCAGCGGTGGCTCGTTCTAGCAACCTTTTTTCGTTGGGAATGGAAGATTGGACTGATTTAACGCCACTTACGAGAAAGCGCCATGTTGAGCAGCGGGCAAATCCGGGAAAGGGAGGCTCCGGTCCGTCGTCTTCGCCTCCATCCAAGAGTAAGCGCCTAAGTCTTTCCAAGCAATGCTCCCACTGGTGGGAGTTCTTAGACGAATGCGCCGAAGGAGCGCTCGCGAAGAAGTATGTTCCGAAAAACACGGATTCTAGTGGCGTTGCCTCGGGTGAACATGGCGGTAAATCAGTCCAATTTTCCATTCCCAACGAAAAAAAGGTCGTGCTATTTGTACACAGTACTGACTAAAATTCCACACCAGTTATTGACACCTGCAACATCGCCCTAGCCACAAAGAATTCTATTGTCCTTTCCAATCAACACCAGTTATTGACACCTGCAACATCTCCCTGCTCCCTAACCATAGCCCTGTTGGCAGTTTATTTTGCGGAATAAACTTAGCAACACCTTAGCAACAGGCAATAAATAAGATAAATGTATGTAGGTGAGGGTGAATTTTTTACTTTGGGTGTGTGATAGAACTCTCCCTGTAACATGTCATATCATGTGTGTTTGTATGACGTTTTTTGCATGGATGTTTTGAAATTTGGTGGCTGTAAATATGGTGGTGGTTTAATCTATCTGCTGGTATGCTATACACTACTGTAATTTTCATGCAACTGACAAACACATCAATCACAAACAAACATTTTCCTGGACCCTTGAAAAATTGGCATAGCTCAGTTTATTTCATTACCATAGGAATCCTCGCAACTTTCCTATTCATATGAAACCTTCAGTTTATCCCATAAGTTATAGCAGTCATCCCAGGTAATTTTTGACACACGTTATCACGGGTTATGGACATGTGGATAGAAGATTTTCAGAAGCCCTGGCACTGCATGCAGTGTATGCGCACTAAGACAACTTATTAGTATATGGTGTGCTGACTCAGCCATACACTCACATGTGGGGTGTATGGCTGAGTCAGCACACCATACACCATGGCATGCATACTAATGAGCTTATGATAGTATTGTTATCATTTTTGAGCAAATGTACAGAGAGTGGGTGTAGTGTAACCTATATTAGTCCCACTGCCATTTGCTCTCTTGGGAATGTTGCAGTGCCCTTTGTGTCTTTAATACCACTCAGCCTTGTTCCTGTGTGTGTGTGTGCGTGCAAGCTAGTATTAGAAGCCATATTATATCATTCAGTGGAAAGAAATTATATACATGATGCACCTATTATCTCATCCTTGTGCACATGCGTTAAAATTACGCACTTCTTTTTATATGAAATCCTGTGCGAATATTTTCTCCGCCTTTCGACCCTTTTTCTTGCGACAGCTCTACAGTCCTTTCTGACGTGTATAGATGTTTCTACATTATAGGCACTAGTTGTACACATTTGCCCTCTACTTAACATGAACAGCAAATTTGCAGTATAATCCCCGTGTTTCAAATGCATAGCATGCTATAAGGTTTCGTTTGTTGATAAACTGTCACACCATTGCTAATTTTGGCCGAATTGACTTTTTGTGCACTCTTTCAGAGTGGGAGGAAAAGAAGTACGGACCCAGGTATGTGACCTAGAAAACTAAGGTGTGGTATACATACTCTAGGAAACTAACATGACGGGCATGTGATCTGATGATGCGTGTATGTATGGCACACACGCATACATGGGCTGCAGCCCTGCTGGATACATTTGAAACATAAAATGTGCTTATGTCACAACACATCACACTGCCTGTCACGTTCTTTCCCAAGAGTGTACTGGGGCATACAAAATTGGATACTCTTTTCTGTAATTAGACCATGATTGAAATGCGATATTAAAAGCACTAAAGGCAAACCCTCGACCAAATGCGCATGTGCAGTAGCACTAATTAAATGGCTGGGCTTTGTAAGCCTTTACTCGTGGTATCCTGACACGGGCTAGGTATAGTAGTAGATAGCATGCGGGAGTCGATACATGCCCTTCGTTGTGACTTCCTAAGATACACAGAGCGAGCGGACGTGGTCGAGGTACGCCTGTGCTAATTTGCATATTGGCTTGTTCACTTGCTTTTCACGCCATAACTTCTGAACACGGCACTTTTACGAAAATCGCCATTTGGAAAATGAAGCCAGTGTAGCGTTGAACCCGTTGGTGTCGCTTTTTTACCTGTTTGTTGCGCGTGGTGGCACAAAACTTGGTAACAGACAGACGGACGGACAGACGGACAGACAAACCAAGTACAGTAACCCTCGCTGCGCATGCGCGCCGAGGGTTAATTAGTCCGCACAATTGTAATCCAATATGAATATCGGTATTTATTCTTGGTGCAAGTAATTCGTTTTGCGAAACAAAACTTTGGTTAGCAAATGTCCAGAAAGGGTTAGCTGTAACCTCGTTTCCAGGCTCTCTCTCTCCGTGTGCGCATACACCTTTGACATAGAGAAAAGCGGAGTGGGAGCCTGGTACATCTTGGCACGTGAGCAACATCTGGGGTGGACACCATTGATGCTAGAGCAGCGCAGGGTGGAGCGAGTTTGCCAGGAGCCACAGGAAGGGGAGAGCAGGGAGATCGAGTGCCACTACCCTTGATCAGGAGACTGAAGTCTAGAGCTTATAATAGTGACGTACATAGCTACCAGCGTGTGACGTCTTTAGCTGGCATCTGAGGCATCGTGGAGACGGCTGAAGGCTCGCTGACTACTCTGATCTCCCTGCTTTCCCCTTCCTGCGCCTCCTGGCAAACTCACTCCGCCCTGCGTTTCTCTTGTGTCAAACAATGTCCACCCCAAAGTACAAGCATCAAATGGTGTCCACCCCAGACACCCCCACAAACACCCCAGTAGCTGCTAGTTCTGCTTCTACGTTTGGCATGTGTAGAAGAAAGGAAGGTGAATAAAGTGCTAGGAGTGCATCCAGGCAGCAACCAGCACTCATTTAGTCATAGTCTACAAACGAGGTAACCCGGCTGTCCGTGCCAGTGCTTAAGGTTACGGGATACTCCCGTGGGCGTGCCTACATGTTACACAAACGTTTTTATTACCAGCGTTTTAAACCACATCTTTATTTTATACACACGCTGTATACTAACGTCGTTTTGTACGCACAACAAAAAACAGCGGCAGAGCTGACACCATCGCTGCTGTAGGCTAGTTCACATCTTACCAAACTTCTCGCCAAAAATCTCGGTTAGGAGAAGCTCCAGCACCGTCATTTTCAAGTGAGAGGTACTCCTCCGCAGGCTCTAGCGTCCTACGGAAGCTTTTATCGATCCGGTTTGAGATGTCTCAAAAACAGCGGCTAGCGTGATATATTTCGCGTGGAACTCGAATTTCACAATTTCATAACTGACGGAACTGGACCGCTAAGAAAAATGCTTCCGTAGGGTGCTTTATTTGCCACCGAAGTCTACTTTTATGTGCTTTGCCCAGCTAAAATTGGTCCAGTAGGTTTTATCTGTTGCGAGGAAAAGTTCTTACTCAACTGGCCCATGCAGATCAATGGTCGTGACATAAACGCGTGCGTTAAATCGCGCAAGTATACCGTAACCTTAAGCGCAACATTACTCATTTTTCAACGGCCGTTGTTCCATGGATTAATTTGGGAAAGCCACCATAGTGTTTTGCAAATTTTTGTTTTGGGGTCAAAAGTCTCCATTCACACGTACGGCACCAAGGGTATACTACTTACTGACTTCTTATGTTGTGCTCTCCACAGAAGTCCATGGGAGAGACGGTGGTAAGGGCTAGAGTGTGTTTTTAATGTTCAATATTGTTCGTCAACGCCACATGGCCTCAGTGTAGTCCTTGTGGAGGCTCGGCTCTACCCTCTCAACTGTTGTCTGTAGTTGTAGCATACATGCTGTGACATCTTGTTCTGTGCTCAATCATCGGGGAAAATGAGTTAGGATGAGGGGATTTCACATACGAGGTAGTCTCATTCATTTGTGCTAAAGTCTGGCAACATGTTTTTGATGGCATACAGTCTTTGTGTAAGTTTGTTTCAGTTTTGTACGGTTTTTTCCTGTAGTTTTGAGTTTTGCAGGTTACTAAGGGAAATAGTAAACCTGGCTTTGCAATCTGATTGAACCTGTCAAGTTTACTTGGTGTGTGCCTGTCATGGTAAAGTAAGAATTCTAGGTGGTGTTGAGTGCAAGCACTTGAGGAGGAAATCCTAGACTCACAGTGCGAGGATGCATGAGGGATGAAAGTGGTTTTACAGTGTGTAATTCATACATCAATGTGTACGTGCATGTAAATGAGTAAGTGTGTCTGGAAAGATATGTTGTAGGTTCACGATGGTAAACATTAGTGGTTTGTTAACTTTTTTTGAAATGCAGGACCCGGGAATCATCATAATGTTTGAAGAGAGGAAGATACCGAGGATGATGCGGATGCGCTGCTGCCCAATTAGGCAGGTGAAGAGTGTAACTATCTCACTAATGTTTCATAGTGTGACTGTGCACACAAAACACCCATACGTCAACTAATATATTTTTTTTATGAAGGTACACTTCTTTTACACACTTGTAGAAAGTTTGCCCGCTCCGTTTTTTTTGAAAGCCATTCTAAAATGTGAATCCATAGAAACGGTGATTTTTAACCCCACCCCAGTCAAGTTTCTGTATACTCATCCATGTCACGCAGCAGTAAAAGTGTCGATGTTTACGGCTGACATCACTGAGGACACAAAAGCAGTGATTTATTCTTGCATATGAGGGTAGAATAGACAATAGGGAACCCATAGTGATGTTCATCTCTTCTGAAAAAGCACAGGTGAGCATAGAAGCTTACGATCGCTTTGCTACTCCATATACTTTCCCGTGTCACAAAGATGCGGTTGACATGAGCTGCCGCTCTAGGCTTCAGCAGCTAGCACGTGTGGATTCGCTGCTCTAAGGGGGGTAGCAGTATCGCTGGAAGTATCAATCGCGTTCGGATGATGTGAAAAACCACACTTTTGTCGTCCAACTGACTGATTTACTTCTGTTGTAGGGGTGAGCGGGTGCAGCCACAGTAAGGGCGTTCAAAGCACACCTTGACGCCCTTATCATGCGGCAGTGCGACCCTGCTGTTAGGGTCACAGATGCTAGGGAAGGGATGTCTTAGGGATCTACCAGGGTAAGAGAGGTAAGGGTGACAACAAAACATATTTATTTCTGGCTGTGTATGTATATGTGACTGTAGGACTGTACACGCGAAAACCAGGCAAAAGTCGGCAAAATCGATTTTTAGTAAACACCGTCAGAAGTCTAAACAGCAGGTACCGTGCGATTCAGACTTTTTCCATGGAGAAGGACCTAGATCTACTCTAGAAAACAGATCTATACTTTAGAGCGTCGAAACTCGCTCCCCATATATATAACTTGAATTTTTCCCATCGCATATAGATAGCGAACTCTTCAATGTCCAACAGCTCCTAGCACAGGGGTGGGGGAACTAGGGAGTAGACGCAAGGAGGAGAGGGTTGACGGCGGGGAAATTCTTTGCAATCACTACAGACGGGCAGGGTCTGTGTAACCTGCAGATTATCCATATACCAATGGGACCGTTACAGACACTGTGACCACCACCTATGGGCAGGGTCTGGGCAATAGACCATTCCCTCTAAGAGCGAAGTATGCGTGGCATGCCTTACGTCATACGGACCTTGGGGTGAAATGTAATGACGTAATGCTCTTGGATTATACACAATTTTATACTCTGCTTACGGGAGCGATTGCCTCCTTTTGCGCACCCGTAACGGCATTTCTGCGCAGGCTATTTGCGCTTGCGTGATGTGAGTGCAAAGTTCAAGCCATGACGAATCGAACGGACCGTGAATGAACGATTTTGGCCGTCGTACTCCTGGGCTATGTCGCCACGAATGAAGCTACCTTTCACACGATTTGTACTCTGCCTACTGTGCTCGTGGTGAGTTAATACTGTACACGAAAGTGAGGTGCTGTCTCGGGTTCGGGTATGGCCTAGCTACATACGTAGCCGGTGTAGCCTAAGTTAGTAGGCCAGTAGCCAATGATGAGTTTATGATCACGCATTATGTATAATATTATCCTCACTTAGATGCAAACTAATGTGTTGTCTGTGGGCTCTCTAAGTCAGTGACCTACCATATCACTATTCGTCTACTAAAGAACAGGGAGGAGAAATTGTGGCTAGATAATCTTGGTTTTGATGAACAAGGTGTAACTACAAGAATCTCGTGTATGCTCGAGACATTTTCGTGATGGAAACCCCAAAATGCTCCTCTCTCGACATCGGAAGGATTTCCGAGGAGACCAACCAACATAACACCTAGAGGAAAACGCATGCTTCACGTGAGATAGCTAAAGTCAGTGTAGCTAAACGTTCTTGTACTCATACATCTCCTACATCAGCTGTGTCACTACAAGTAGTGTCATCTCCACTATCATGTAGCTCTACACCTTCACAATCTCCTCATCTGGATGTACCATGTACAGTGGAACCTCCCTAAGACGGACACATTGGGGCAGAGCATGTGTCCATCTTAGGAGTGTCCTTTATTCAGAGGTTTTTGCTTAGGTCAAGTGCTATGTATTCTGATTGTAAACATATAATTTACAATATATACATGGATATTGTGATGAATGTAATGATAATAGTTCATGTAGTGATGTATTTTGGACTGAAGTAGATATCATCAAGGCGATCTGCGATTTTTGCAGTGCAGTAGCAAGTTGTACACTGCAGAGGAAATAATTGTAGCTTCTGTAAGATGACCTTTGCTGTCTAAATACTCCCGTACACTCAAGATGGGAAATGGCTTCTGATATAATTTTAACTTGTTGAGGAGGTCCAACTCTCTCTTTCCTCTCCTCATCCCATGGTCTGAAGACGTACAGTAGTGAGTCCAGGCTTGCAAGAAAACTGTTGGTCCCAGCTATCATCATCAGTTTCAAAACATGTGACAAGGTCATCGTCGCCATTAATGAACTCTACACTGGAGCAGTTACTCCCTCAGGTTGGATTTGTTCCATGAGACTTTCAATTCTAGACGTGTTCGAATCAATATCCAAAAAAGGATCATGCTCATTGGGACGGGTAACTACCGAAAAAGCTGTCATCCAATATTCCTGCTTTCCTAAAGCATCTCCTGATCGTTTCAGCGCTCACAGCCTCCCATGCCTGAGCCACCCACCTAATGGAGTGGAGAATACTTACTGACTTTGCGACCTCGAGGCTTTATCACAAGCATCAATCTGAGAAAGAACAAACGTAGAACAGAGTGCGATAATGCACTTTAAAATTTTGAATTATGCCAAGATCTAATGGTTGTAATTTGGAAGTGGTGATGGGAGGAAGAAATATAACTTTGATGTTGCTAAAACGATCTTAACAGAATGTTCTGGATGGCATCCAGCATTATCATTAGAAGAATTATGCTACGACCCCTTGATGACAATTTTCTGTTGACACTTAGTCAGCACAGACACAAGAATATCTCCCGTCATCCATGCTTTTGCTGACTAAAGTACGAGACGGGAAGATCGCTGATGTCAATTGATTGAAGCATCTTGGTTTAGCTGACTTCCATATACGATTGCAGTTTCTTGCACCAGCAGCATTGACAAGGAAAGTTACTGTCATTCTTTCTTTGGATTTCTACCACCATGACATGAAGCTCCTTTTGGGCAAAACCACGATCTGGAAGGGCTCTCCAGAAACACCCTGTCTCGTCAAGGTTCCAGATATCCTCAGCTGCATAACCTTCAACAAGCTCACATACTCTTTCTTTCCAAGACTCAACTGTAACACCACTAACATCTGCCGATTCGCCACTAATCTTACATACCCACATTGTAATGCCTTTTCCATTATCTATCCACCCATTGGGAGGCCTTAAACCCTCAATATGTAGTCGCTGAGCAATTTCCCTGGCTTCTCACACAGTTGAGGACCGGACGGATAAATGTTCTTGGAGCACGCAAGGAGGTACCACTTATGCAGCGTTTCATTATCTCGGAGAACTCGCTAGAACGAGCCCTTTTTCTCATGCAGATGCTACTGGATTCGTAGAGCTCAAGCATTGATACTTATTCTTTAAAATCGATGATATCTGTGTTCTACCGCAGTTAAATTGTTCTGCTAACCTCTCACGCCAACACGACTCTCCACTGCGACTTTTGACCTTTTTCTTCAGTGTTAGCTATCTGCTTTGCCCTTCAGAGTAGAAAGAGACATACTGTGCATTAAATGGAAATGAAGTGGATGACCACGTGGACTGCAATCGAAAACCACGCCTACAGTAGATGGCAAGTCAAGTTGTAGGTACAAGTCTTCGTGTTCTCGAGTTGATTCGTATGTCAGAGGTTACCACGCATACAAGGATATGTGGAACCCCGCACTAGGTGACGTTCTTCCACTCGAAGAGAGTTAACTAACCCTAAGGACAAGTTTCCGTTGCTCTTATGAAAGGAAGTACGGTGTCGGCATATACCGTATAATATCCACCCGCTGGGTCTCACTTTCTAAAAGAAGCATTAATAAAGCTACAGTTGAAGTTACAGGAGCTGCTGTCAATCGCGGTGCGGATATGGCATGGAAATCCTTGCAAATACAGATTTATGGCACGAATGACTACATTGAGAGACTCCGACTTATCCTGTCGTAGAAACAGTAGTAGTACTGTGTAGCTATAGCAATTATGTGTCCAAGTGAAAATAGTGCAAGCGTCCGCGCTGGTGCTCGTGTCCGTTATCGGAGGTTCCATGTATTGTGTCAGTGAAATGGGGAGTAGTGTACTGTCCGTTTACGGGTAAGGGAGGTGTCCGTTTCCGGAGGTTTTTTGTACAGCTTTTAATGGAATATTCGGGACCCGCGCAAGCGTCCATTTTACCGCAAGTGTCCGCAGTTGGGAGGTGTCCGTTAATGGAGGTTCCACTGTACTACATTTGAGCGCCCTCTATCAGAGTGTGCATCAGATTCACAATCAAGTATTGGAACAGGCACTAGCCCTACGGTTTCTAGCGGGACTTTATTTTCAATGCCATCAGGGTTGCGTTCAGAAGTACAGATCACAGTAGATGTTGCTCTTTCAACTCAGATTAAAGTGCTATAATCAGAGGTAGAGGAACTAAAGGTTGCACTCAGGGATGCTAAGAGAGCTCCTTTTCGGATAGATTGTGTATCTCATGATGACACCCTCATTTCTCTATACACTGGCTTTCCATGTTATGATGTATTGCTCTCATTTTACAACTTATTGGACCAGCTGTCAATACACTAACGTATTGGGGTACAAAGAAACTCACACAAAGCGACGTAAGAAACTAGACAGTTGGAATCAGCTATTCCTTACTCTCATCAAGCTTAAACTGGACCTGAATATACGAGACCTAGCATTTCGCTTTCAAGTTTCTACTACTACTGTGTCTCGCTACTTCATTACCTGGGTCTGCTTTCTCTACAATGAACTGAAAGAAGCAAATTGGTTCCAACGAAAGAACAAGTTGCCGGAACTCTCCCCATTCATTCAGGCTAAAGTATCCGAATACTGTGGCTATTATTGATGCCAGTGAGATTTTTGTGGAACTCCATCCGATCTAGTACTACAATCAACATCTTGGAGCAGCTACAACAACATAATACGCTAAATTTTTAGTTGCCTGTACTCCTAATTCATTCATCTCACCCCTTTACCTTGGCTCAGTGTCCGATCCTGCCCTCACACGTGATTGTGGCTTCCTTCAAAAACTTGAAGGGATGGAAGGAGTTTCAATAATGGCCGACCGAGGCTTCACAATAAAAGAAAGCTTAGCTAGACTCAACATCATTTAACCCTACCTCCTTTCATGGAAGGTTGTAGTCAGCTTCCACCAGAAGATGTACAGCATGGTCGCTCTATAGCCTCGCTTCGTATCCATGTTGAGAGGCGATGGTCGAATGAAGCAGCTTAAGATACTTACTAATGTGTTTCCGCTAAGAATGGCACGCATTGCAAATCAAATTGTCACAGTTTGTGCTTGTCTCGCAAACTTTCAGCCTGCATTAGTTCCAGTTGGTGAAATTCAAGAAACAGACAATAGTGACACAAGTGACTCTGACAATGAAAGTGTGGTGTATTGATTTATTATTCATGACGTAAATCACGAAGTGGTAACCCAAATGGATGCTGTGGACACACGATTTCAGGGGCTATACACATATCATAAAAAGTGCACAATTTAGGCAGTAGTTCGGTTTCCCAGAATTAAGGCATGGTGGATACGCGCCACATCCTTTCCCCACTCCCATTGGCCCTGTACTTGAGAGAAGTACACGTGTGATTCCTTTAGGACAAGATGCCCATCTGAACCCTGCTTTAGGAAGAAATCACTTTTGCTGGCTGAGAGTAGGGGTTGTATCCTGGTACTTGAAGGGACACTTGATTTCTACAAAACCGTAAGGCTCTGATACATTTGATGGTCGTACACAGTAGCATCTGGGGAGCAGCAAGGATGGATATTTATGTGATATTATTACACCTGTCGTAGCAGTAAGAAGGTGTGGATGGCCATGTGCTTGCTGATACTTAACATATGCATCCAAAGCAGTTGCATCCATTGACCGCCCATAGCTCAATGCAGCACCCGTTGCAGTTTTCACTCCTAGAACTGTAAGTACTAGGTTGTCTGGAGGAGTAGAAGGCTTTAGCTGCCTAACACGACCAAACAAGGATGCAGTCAAACGTAGTCTACGTGCTTCAAACCACAGAGGTGATGTTGACTGTCCTCTTGTTTCGATTTGAATACGACGGATGTCTTCTTCTGAGACTTCTAAGGTTTTCTTGAACTTCATCACCTTCTCTAGGAGCTGCGATTTTGTTAGAAATGTTGGGGTTGCTGGTGTGTCTGCACAAAGAGATGGGTCAAAAAGCAGGGAAACACACAGTCCTTTTCCTTTGACATCTTTTAGTAGCCGGGGCAGTCTTTCTGCTATTGTGTTTCGCATGGCTTCTGGTCGTGGGTCAAACTTTTCCATGCCTTCAAACGAATATCTTCGTGTCTTCCCATACTCGTGCTTTTGAAAGCATGCTGTTGAAACTAGCTGTGTGTTTGCTTTCCGTTTGCAAGGTTGCTTCCACTTACATGGTTTTTATGTGCATTGAATGGCTTCTTCATCACTGCTATTGTCTGACCCAGAACACGATGACAGAGCCACCAGTGCATGAAGCAGTGCTGATATGTGAACACAACAGGCAGACAACCTATAAACAAAACACATTTGAAACCTTGTAAGTATTACATAATCACATTAACCCTGCAGCACATTCACACGATGCTTGATAAACATCTCCAACAACTTGATCCCTCAAGGTTCGCTTTCTCAATAGCAACTTGACTGAGTATGAACCAGACCGCATAGAGGGTATTACTGTACTCTGGATAAAAGTGAAGAGTGGATGGCGTGTCTGGACTTCAACTTTGCTGACACGTCCAGATGCCCAGTGCACATATCCTCGCTTTAGTGCACGGAAAGCCATAGAGCCTCGGGCATTCCCCACCCCTTCGGCAAGGTAAGTATACAGCGTTGACACGGGAGTTGCGTCGCTATCTGTTCAGCATTAGATTCTTCAACAGATTGCCATCCATGAAGTGGAAAGTTTGGGGGTGGGAGGGGTGCAACGTTCACATTTGAAGACACGAGACTCTGCCTTTTTCTTTCCAAGTATGTCCCATCAACGTCAACAACACCAACGCCTTCTGCCTTCGCACTTCGTATCCTAAACACAATGTATATACATTTTGTATAGTTTAGTTATGTTGGAGAACAAATCCACTCTTGTCAGACTGTACTGCTATAGATTGTTATGTTATGTAGACGGTTCTAGAACATTCCTGCTCTAGAACTTTCATGTATAGCAGTATTTAACCAGCCACGTGTTTGTACAAGTCAGTGCAGTTGCAGTAAATGATTGTGCAGTTGTTGTCTAAAAGTCAGTCTGCGTAAAGTGCGGCTCTGCCAACAAGTTTATGCAATGTAGTTATACGCGCGTAGTTAATTGAATTCTTTAGGCTGTTAGAGGGAATGGCCTATTTGAAGAATGATGTATTACCGATAATCTTTTTGTCACCAAAATTGACCACGCATGCACAATGTTTTTAATAATATTTTCTTTGTGCAAGAGGGTGTTGTGAGGTTCATGTGTCTCTAGATCAAGGCATGGTGAATTTTGTGTGTGTCTTGTAAATGCTGATTGCTCACAACTGCATGTGAGCGTTCCTATGCTAATCAAATCCAGTAGCGGCTTCTGTTGAAATAACTGAAGCTGTGCATCAACCAACAAAGACACTGTGATGGAAATGTAAAGTCCAAAATATCTTACAGGCATTGACATACATGCACGTAGATTGTGGTTTGTAACCCATGTAATGCATGCAAGTTACTTACTAATTGCCTATAGCCAACACGGTAATAACGAGAATTTGCATTGTGTAAATATGCTACTGGCTAAGTGTGCATTTATTAGAAGTGTGATGTGTGCATCAGGGCGAGTTGATAGAAACAGAGACAACAGAAACATTCCCACAAAGCAAAGTATAATGGGACTGGATACACTTGTAGTATATTACTTATGGCACACACACACACTCTAAATAGAGAGAAAAGACGAGAAAAACTGGTTGTTGGCCGGGAATCGAACCCGGATCTGTTGCAAACAATGCTCCCAATTGCACCAACAACGCTTTCAAAATATCGAGAGGAATGAGATAGGGTGAGGCAGGAGGGAGGAAAACAGCTTGGGGTGGATCAACATACCTAATAAAACGGTGTGTGTGTGGGCTCTGTTCAAAAAGCATCTGTTAAAAAAAACCCAAAACATGGAAAGATTGCAAAGTTTTAGTGAGTATGGCTTTCCAGTGGCAAATAGAAATAGGTATCAAGCAACTTAGTGTCTGTTACAACGAAATAATGTCGTTAATCAAAATAACACTGCTAGAGCGGAATATGCAAAGTATATCACAAATGTCGATTTCAACATAACACAAAAACCAAGGACTGTCTATTAAAAAATATGGGGGGGGGTGGATGAAATAAACACTAAAATATTGTCACTAGGAAGAAGTACTACAGGGAAGTTCCAGTAGAGATCGGTAAAAAAACATGGAAAGATTGCATTTTACAAACCCTGTAAAATAGGTATCAAGCAACTTAGTGTCTGTTGGCAACGAATAATGTCGTCAATCAAAATAACACTGCTAGAGCGGAGTATATATCACAAATGTCGATTTCAACATAACACAAAAACCAAGGACTGTCAATTTAAAATACGGGGTGGATGAAATAAACACATTGTCACTAGGGAAGAAGTACTACAGGTAGAGTAGCTTAGTACAGAACAAGTGATGCAATTATGTTGTAAGATGACACTGACCCCCCACTTGCCGAACGTGAGAATGTCATGGAGTCCCGACAAAGTAACTAATGAAAAGCACTAAAGTGCAAACCCTCGGCAAGCTGCGCATGCTACTCATTCAAAAACACCTTGATTACAACCTGGTGATTGCTTTGTACTTTTTATACGCATGAGAGGAAATAAAGCCAGCTATACTCGTTCAGAACACTTTGATTACACCTGGTGATTGCTTTTGTACTTTTATAGGCATGTGAGGAGAGACCGGAAAGATAATTCTGACCATATGTGCAAAGGTTGTAGAAAGGTTGGCCTTCAGAACTGCAAAACAAGTCTCAGTATTAGTTTGTTCTAATATAGACGTTCCGAAAATAATACAGAGAATTCCACTGGCTTGACAATCTCTTAGTAGTGGGGGCAGGGGGATGCTGAGCGTATTCCAGGCAAAATCACGTGACGTACCACATGACGAGTCTGTAATAGAACCCAGGGGACACATAAAGGCCTACAAGTAGCCTTATGTAGGGCAAAATTACTCTGATCAGCGCGAGATTATTAGGGTCATAAATAACAAGGTGAACACAGGGATACAAAAGGAACTCAGCATGCGGCCCAGCAGGCGATTCAGCCAACGCAGGACTTAAACCCAGCACCGTACACACACGTAAAATGCACGAAACAGCGTGGTAGCAAAAATTGTGTGGTGTCTTACAGGCAAAATTGTATGTATCACTCACCAATTCTCTTTGCTCTCTGCAGGGAAAAACGACGTCGCTTTCGACAACGAACGAATCACACCACTGTCACGTGGCATTCAGACCACACCTCCTAAGTTAGGCAATAACAATTTCCTGTAAGAGCTCATTCCTGCAAAATCGTCAAACTGTGGTGTTACTGAGCATGCCCAGAGCCAAAAAGTGGCATGAAAATCGCGACATACAAAATTACTGCCGAAGAGGTGGGCGTGGACGACCATGTGCTAGCGCAGGAGTAGTCGAGCAGTGCAATTCCACGATTTGCGGACATGCCTCCATGCAATAAGGGCGAAACTATTAATGAGCTGCTTAGAGTAAGAATAGCACATGTCCAATATTTAAGATTTTCCGAACAACTTCCTAACAAACCCTTTAGCATCACCAAATCAACCAGTACGCACCGTAAATGACGGTAATGGAAAGGCGAGGAGTACACATCCCCGTGTACGGGAAAGATTGTTCCTGCTAGAGCAACTGGCCCAATTGTCACTGCAAAAGGGGTTGTTTCAAGCGAGTGTCGACAGAAGAGAGGGCTCGCTACTTGATGCGTTTGTCGGGTTATGATAAT
>CASHTH010002806.1:0-21034 GCA_030341885.1 Geodia barretti | reverse complement strand
TTCATACCATACTAAAGGGTTTCCTTACAATTCCTGTTTCTCATTTCTTTCTCAGACACTTTGTGGTCAGTTCTATACCCTACTAAAGGGTTTCCTTACAATTCCTGTTTCTCATTTCTTTCTCAGACACTTTGTGGTCAGTTCTATGCCCTACTAAAGGGTTTCCTTAGTTCCTTACAATTAACAATCTTACTAAACATGGACTCCATTCAGTATGTACTATGTGTGTACCCATATGCAGCCGGAGTTATGTCGTATTATACATTTTAGTTCCTTACAGTTCCTTACAATTAACAATCTTACTGAACCTTGACTCCATTCAGTATGTACTATGTGTGTACCCATATGCAGCCGGAGTTATGTCGTATTATACATTCTTAGTTCCTTACAGTTCCTTACAATTAACAATCTTACTGAACCTTGACTCCATTCAGTATGTACTATGTGTGTACCCATATGCAGCCGGAGTTATGTCGTATTATACATTCTTAGTTCCTTACAGTTCCTTACAATTAACAATCTTACTGAACCTTGACTCCATTCAGTATGTACTATGTGTGTACCCATATGCAGCCGGAGTATGTCGTATTATACATTCTTAGTTCTTACAGTTCCTTACAATAACAATCTTACTGAACCTTGACTCCATCAGTATGTACTAGGTGTGTACCATATGCAGCCGGAGTTATGTCGTATTATACATTCTAGTTCCTTACAGTTCCTTACAATTAACAGTCTTACTGAACCTTGACTCCATTCAGTATGTACTAGGTGTGTACCCATATGCAGCCGGAGTTATGTCGTATTATACAAGATCCTGAGCCAACCAGCTGCTCCTTGGCCCACAGCCTACTATTGAGACATCTCAAGGAAACCCCAAGGTATAATTACCACCCTTCACTACAGTTGTGGTTTGAGTTATTTAACCCTCTGTGCAGTGCGGTGGAGGCCCTACTTCCTACCTACCTCTCCTGCCTCAAGTCACATGACCACTCGGTCGTCATGGCAACTGTGGGTGTGGTCTCGGAGCTGGTGTTGCTGTGTCCGTCACGGGAGGGCAGTCGACTTCTGCAGAGGTTGTTTCGCCTGGCCAGTCACAATTTCATGAACTGTACTCCTGAGCTACTCCAGGCAGTAGAGGCATGTACCAGACACATCTTCCAGTAGACACTATCTCCATTGAGTACATGTGTTTATTGGCGAGTGAAGCGAGTCTACCTGGTTGTCTTAATATGGGTACTATTATGTGACAGGCACTGTATATACCATAATGTTCTACGTGCACACAAAGGATTGAGCGTCACTCTAAATATGCACAAACAAATTGAACTGCTCTTGCTTCCTCGCCAAAAATGCATTCTAGTAGTTTGATCAATTCATTTGTACTCACACACATGTCATTCAGAGAAGGAGATATTTGCATGGCTAACTAGGGCAAGGTGCTAAGTGTGATACTTATGCTCAAGTAGTCATAATGTTTTTGTGCTCAGTGCTGCATGCAAGAACTGTTACACCTCAGAAGGCATTTCGTAAATCTTTCCGTCCACGATATAGATGTTGTCATTGGTCTTGTCCTCGTAATCACCGAGTACCATCTTTGGGGGCAGGCCCATCTCTGTCGCAGTGATGTAATGGGGTGTGGAGTATTGTTGGGGTATACTCCATTCTTCTGGAGTGGTCCCGTAGGCGGTGTTGTCGTTCATGGAGTAACGAGGGCGTGGCTTTACTGGTGGTTTTCTGCCAACTACTAAAGAAGAAAGATGAGAGTAGAGAGGAGGAGGGAGAGGGGAAAGTGTTATATAAAGGAAGGAGGGGGTGGTAGATGAAGCACTGTTGTAGTAAGGTCATCCTAATGCAGCTTTTGATGTGACCAAGTTTGGATCTTAAACTGAACGAGGAATTTCCTGTATGACATAAAGGTAAACAGGGTTTGAGGAAAACGTGGGGGAATTTTTATTGGAGGGGATGATCAACGAAGAGTTGCGATAATGATGTTTGGGCGTACGTGTTTGTTCCTCCTTCATGTTGGGCGGTGGTGAAGTGGCGGATGATGCAGTGTAGGCTTTGTTAGTGCTCGTGTCGAAACCTTCTGGACAGAAACAAACAGCAACAGGTGAGAGGGTTCTAAAAAACATCCTCGCTTTTCGTTTTGTCGCAGAAAACGTGGAAACACTGAATAGCACACAACCGTAATAATACACCATACCCTTCTAAGTTCAAACAAACGAAAACACCTTTAGATCCATAGAGATAATATAGAAAGCTAACTCACCTTGTTTGTGTGTCTGTCTTGCTCGGTAGCAAAGGCAGCCTCCTACAGCCACCACCCCCACAGTCACCACTAGCAGGAGCCCCAGTACCAGTCCAGTGGGGATCATTATGCCGCTGAGATCTGCTGCATCGTCTGTCCCCTGTTCCTGCAGCTCTCCAGACCCTATCTCCGTATCTGTACCTCCCTCACTGGGAGCTGCTGTCTCCACCACTGGTTTTGAAAAACATGGTCGAATATAATAACTGAGAGTAAAAAAAAGTTGGTATGTGTGCAGAGTTTGTGGTGTTGCCGTACTTGAAATGGTATAAAGCCACCTATGTCACCTAGCTTAGCGCTCCCCTAAACTCCTTGCCCCAGAGCACACTTGAACACAAAGGCAATCCTCTATTAAAGATTGATTACTGCTTGTTAGGTAGATGGGTTTCTAGGTCATTACCAACAATGGTGTTGATCAGGGGTGCTCCACCATAGACCTTGAATTCATTGTGGGTTGGGTTGTTGTCATTCTCGGAGTTCTAGGTCTCGTCGGACGTCCCTCTTCACTTGATGTGCTATCTTCTTGGGTAGAAAGTGAAGACGTGTGTGACCTAGTTGGTGTACCTGTGTATGTAGTAGCAGAATAGATATTCAAAAACTGGTGATGTGTAATGTATTGGTGTATATACCTGTCCTAGGGCTCGTCGGACGTCCCTCTTCACTCGAAGTGCTTGGCCTAGGCCTTGGTGTACCTGTGTATATAGTAGCAGAATAGATATTCAAAAACTGGTGATGTGTAATGTATTGGTGTATATACCTGTCATCCTAGGGCTCGTCAGACGTCCCTCTTCACTCGAAGTGCTTGGCCTAGTTCGTGTACCTGTGTATATAGTAGCAGAATAGACATTCAAAAACTGGTGATGTGTAATGTATTGGTGTACCTGGAGGGAGCCTCTCTTCTCTATCACTGTCAGTTGTCCTTGTTCTGGTCCTAGAGTGAGTCCTACCATCGGATGAGCAATCATCACAACCAAACCCAGTCAAGGTCTCCAGTCTCCACTCATCTGTTGTTAGCTCTTCCTGTGAGGCTGGCCTAGCTAGGTAGACCAGACCAGGATCACTGGGCTCCCTGGCCTTCAAGATGCTTACTCCACCCAACCTGCAGCGTCTTGAATTGTTGAACATCACAACTAGACCCACCACATCCCCAGCCTCGACTCTGACACTGCTGTTAGTTTTGAAACTGTCTACAGTTCGATAGGGACGTGGTGTCTGAGTTGGTATCAGTACCTCACGATGCATTCCGACTGAGAGCAAGCCGCAGAATCCAGGTGTTTTGGTTGGCCTCAAAACATGAAAATCGACAATAATCTCGCATCTATCTGGGTTCTTAATTTCCCAGTGAATGCTCCACTGCTGCAGGATTCCATCACAGCTGAATGTATAGTTACTCAGCACTAATGCAAGGCCTCTTGTGGCGTCAGCCCTCAGGTCATTACTGGACATACCTCCGTCGCTCATAGATTGACTAGTATTATAATTACATTCTGATGTCTGTGCTGCAGGGTAGAGATGCAATGATGATGATGGTTGTGTAATACCAAGCTGAATACTTACCTTGTGAAAGAGGGAGCAAAGTTACAACTGCCATGAAAAGTAGTCTTGTCATCGTTGTATATATCTGTTCTTGCCTTTAGAACTCTTTTGTTATGTGCACAGCATCAGCTATAATTACAACCACTGCTATATAGTCTCGTGCTGACGTAGAAAGAAGCCTGCATGTGCTGTTTATCTTCCCACGGCAGCCGCCCACATCCTTATGCCATGGCGCCATGTAAGTCTTGGATACTAGTATTTACTACTTTGACATGAGTTTTGGGGGGATTTTGGGAGTAATCATACGTAGTAATAATTATAGAGCATTTTACACCACAAAACACATTGCACATACATAATATGAAACTAGACGACAGAACAAAATTGAAGAAAATAGCCTAGTATTTGGTAGTAAAGTTGGCAGGTTTATCAGGCTGAGCCTGTACTACTTGTTTTCCCTGTATTTCCTGTGCTCTGTTGCCTACTGCTGGACACACTAGGAGCATTAGTCAGTGATTGTAGGGGGGTCCGGCAGTTTGGGGGAACTTTCTTCTTCTCTGACGATTTCCTGGAGTTTGCTATTTCGAACCCTCTGACGGGTGGAATTTCGGTACCCGTGTTTCTGCTTTTTCCTTTGGGGACCGTAGTCGGTGAAAATTTGTTCCCTGTGGTTGAGTTGTTTTGAGGGGCCATAAATGGAGAATTCCTGCCCCCCATGAGATTTTGCCCTCCGAGAGGGGGCAAGTCAAAACCCAACACCTTGGGATGATTTCCCTGGCTGAGACATGGTTTTCTTTCCAGCAAAGGAAAAGAGGCAGTTTCCATTTCTTCTGGTTCCTCGTCCTGCGATACTGAACCCAATTCCATGTCGTCACTGGAACAGGAATGGAAATCTGGGCATGAGACGTGAGCCCTGTCAGTTTTCCCCATCGCTGGCAGAGAACAGTTAGCGGCTGTGTGACATCTAGTAAGGCTACGATGTCTTGCTAGTGGACTGGATTGGACACATTGTTTATGGTAGTGCGGAGCTTTTTGGCTTAACCCTTCATTGCCTGAAGTAGCTATTGACAGTTCGTGTTTTAACCCCTTGCAAACTGTGTTAGCTGCTGCTGACATCGTCAATTCCTGCTTTAACCCTCCAGGAGCTGCTAAAGAGTTTGGTGGCTGATGATTCGTTGGGTTGTGGGTGTGGCTCAGTTGAGAGGGTGGTTCTAGACTCCGCCCACCAGGAAGGGGAGAGGCCCAGCTGGCAGACTCAGAGAGAGACAACGAAGAAGAAGAAGAAAACCGGCACACAAGAAACCGGATCGTTCTCCATCACTGCCCAATCCTCTCGCCTCACCTGCAGAGACGTTCTCCCCCTCCTCGACCAGGTCTGGTTCCGATTCTGACTCGGAATCAGACCCGGAGAACCAGAGGGGGGAAGAGAGGTAGCAGCTGTCGCTGAGGAATGAGAGAACTTTGCCGTCCTTCTTCTGAGGTGTTGGTCGCTGGGGACTGGTGGAGGTGGCAGGGTCAAAGGTCACTCCCAGCTGCTCCGAGAATTCCTCCAGTGACATTATCTGAAAATGGATAAAATAGGGAGTCTAAATTTACATTTGTCGTACTTTTAACAAGCAAACAGAAGGAAGGACAAGCCAACCAAATCAACCAAAATATCCGGCAATACCTGTAGTGTGCAGTGCAAATACAATCAGGAGTTATTGAAAATAGGGTGGCCTAAAATTTTTACAACCAGGTGGGGGTGTAGAGGATGGTTGATAATGTATGGAAGCGTCCATATTAGGTTACCTCTTGCTTGCTGATGCAGTGATGACTTGGGTTGGAGTACCTGGAAAAACATGATGTCATTGTTTTTCAAAATGACATCATCGAATCAGTCGTATATGTACCTGCTGACAATAGCACACAGTTCCACTCCTCTGTGATCTGCCACTGAAAACTCCTTTGTCAAACTGAAAATGAAACAGTAACGATGTAGTGGTGGCTAATAAATCTGGTGATTTCATTCAGTCAGTAGTTGCAAAAGAAATCTATGGTAGGCAAAGCTATGTAGACTACAGTAGGAATTTCTCATACCATCTCTTAAAGATCATGAGAGAGCAGGGGGAGAGGGAGGAGAGAGAGAATCCTGTGGCCTTCTCCATGTACATTGGCCATGGGTAGTCTGTGTGTCATGTGTGTTGTGTGGTGGGGGGGGGGGGGGTAAGAAAGGAAATGTTTTAAAGCTCCATTTGCATGCATAAGTGGGCAATGCACCTTGTCTAAGAATGATCTGTGCATTCAGTAGGCAAGCAGCCGCCAGATGAGCTGAAGAAAACCTGTAGTAAAAACAATGACATCATAATAATATAGACTGTGTTGCATCAGGACATGCAGAAAGAAAGCCATAAAACTAAAATCCCTCGTAATCGATCGTTTCTCCCCTTCTCCTCCCTCTCTCCCTCGTAAAATCAGCAACGACATACATATTCTGTTGTCAGGCACAGCGGGCAAAAAGACAAATTTCTCCAAATTTCTTTTTCGTGGTTTCAGAAAATTATTAGTAATAGAGTCTATTGATCTACTATGTACATGTTATGGAATGTGTTGGATTTCAAGATGGTGTGTACCTGGAGAGTTCAGGATGAAGGAGGACGCCCTCAGAGAGGTAGGTCGCCATGCTGTGGACTGTGGGACTGGCCTGAACCAGGGCTAGCAACACCTCCAGATAGTCAGACATCGTCTGTCTCTGGAGATTAGGGGGAACAACAACAACGGAGGGGAGAGGGACAGATAGAGATGCACATTCTTCACGATCTATATACAACATCGTATGAAACTTTGGTTGAGAAAACTGCTCCACAATTTAAAGACAAAACAGGAATTTCGAACACTATTGCTTGTCTCGCTGCCCAACGGTTCCTCCTATGACAAACTGAGTCACAGAGTCACTAATATTTCCCAGAGAGCAACAACTGTGCTAAAACCGTGTCACACAAAGATTTCTCTGGACGGTACATACTACGTACGTATGTATACCTGTATGTCACCGTGGAAGGTGCCCAGCAGTTCCGACATCATCTTGACTACCTCGTCGTAGGAGTAAGTGTTGTCTGTGAGCCACGAGGACTCCCTGATGGTCAGCATCGTCGCTCCACTCCACCTGCAGAGAGACACAGAGCAGGGGTAACTGTTGCTTTACCATAATGAATGTTCATTTGGGAAGATTCTGAGGATCTGTAGTAAAAATGTTGATTTCAAAAAATGTTTACTTTAAAGCAAGTAAAAGAATGTGGATTATAAACTAAACTGTTGACTTTCAAGAAAAATTTATATTTCTATTTCTATAAGTGTATTAATTCATTATTGTGTAGACTATCACCCAACAAGATGAAACTGTACTGTATATTCCAACCATTACACATAACAACTGAACTTTCTATATCCACACTTGGGCTTTCAAAATCCACAGCCATTGATTGTGGAATACCGTGAAGCCACGAGGATGGAGGTCACTCCCAGCAGCTGGAGGGCCGAGCGGTCAACCTGGCGAGAGAGGAGGTAGGCATCAAATAGAGTCACGGCCTGGTGGAGGGTGCGGCTCGAGAGACTCTTCAGTTCAGCTATCTCTATCATCCAGTCCACTGTGATGAATCTGGGGAGAGATAGAGGCAGCAGAGGAGGAGAAATGATTGATTATGTTAAGGGACAGGTGGCAGTAGACAGGGCTAAATTTAGAAGCGTCACTAAAGATAGCACTAAGCAATAGGGCCCAGCGCAAGAATCCCAATGGAGTTTCCATTTTCAGAAACAGTGGCTCCTTTATACTGACACATCCCCTTTAACACTTAACCAGTCACAGAGTCCAGAGCTTCCATAAGTCCATAAGAATTTATATGGGGTATAATACAAGGCGCCAATGCTTTATACATAAAACTCTGCTTATTTAAGAAGATACCCATGGCGTCCAAAGGGTACCTCATGGCGTTGGTGATGTCTCTCTGGACTCTGAACATTGACTGTGAGAGAGAAGGCCGACTGGCCATCATCTGATCTCTTATGAAGGCAAAAGCCTCTTCTCTGCCAACACTTCCTGTATAGCCTCCAGCATACGTCATACACAGCTCCATCTGATGTGTGTGTGTGTGTGTGTGTGAGTGTCAGAGAGTGAGAGGGTAACAGTTGAACAACAGAGAAGGAGGGGGGTTTACCTTGGCCTCCAGTGTGGACGTGTGGTTGCTCATGGCGATTATCTTTCTCAGACTACGCACGGCGGGCACCTCCTTCACTGCCAGCTGGGAAAAGAGAGAGAGAGAGATGGAGGGGAACTCATACCAACTATTACACGATGGACGTTACCTGTGGTTTCATGGATCTTCTCCATACCTCCAGAGCCGAGAATGGACAGCGGTGGCTGGCTCCTCGTTCAAACCAGTCCATCGCAGTCTGCCCCGTCTCAGCATCCTTGCCATCAGCCTGCACACAACACAACACACGCGTTGTCATATTGTTGCCAACTCACTGCAGAGCTTTGCTCAAGTGGGAAGATGTATGTGTACTTGTGTCAGCTATACACTGATGTACAGTGAGGAATACTTCACATTACGTACCTCTAGGAAGTTAACAGTTTGTCCTAGACTGTAGAACAGGCCAGAGTTAGCCTGTGGAAAAAGAGAGAGAACCATTTAGGGTCGTCTGAACTTTCAGCAGGCACAGGTTCCACAGAGTTGCCAATAAGCCTCTCACCGGGTTGAGTACATACAAGTGAAGGCAAAGTACGGGTTGTGCAAAGTTGTGGGGGGCTAATAAAACATGTAAATTACTGTAAGAGGCGGTAAAAGGATGCTACAGTAGTTGACACAATGAGAGCTGTTCAGACGCCATACAAACCAGAACGAGATGTGAATAGGAAACACTTGTGTAGAGGAAGGAGAATGACAAGAGGTGTCAAGAGAGGTGATTATCGGCAAGTGTGTGGGGGGGAAGGTGGAAATGACACCTGACAGGTGCCAGAGGCACGGCATGGAACACATCCATTGTCACCTGGTTCATTACGTCACTGGTGTATCACCTGTGTGCATACTATTGGCACTGACCTGGGTTGTGTTTGTGTTTACTACATTGTGTGCGCTTGTAAGTTCAGCATTGCACAGGGTTTTATTTGTGTTCACCGTTCCATTGCGTGCACAACATTAGCACTGTTTATTGTGTGTCTACTAATGGGTCTTCAGTTCTAAACTTCTTGCTTGAACAACTCCCGTTTCTGAATGCTCGCAAAAGAAGCAAGAGTGAGAACTATCAATTGTCATGGCTGCAAATAGGCAAATTGGCGGTAACGCACATGCAAGAATGTTGGCTACAAAATGTTTCCAAGCTCTAGCTAAAATGGCTAAATCACATCACAAACATGACCGAAAACCCTTGGTGCAGTGCTCTGCACGTGAACACCAGTGAACCACCATAAACCTCTTAAGCCAGTGAGTGCTGTGGCACTTACACAAAGTAAAATGTAAAATTTACTCACTTCTCCATCTCCTTTGCTCTCTCTTTCTCCTTCTGCTTCGAGACCTGGGGTCCTCCGGTCGAGGCATCTCTCCACCATCTTGTGATAGGCGCACACCTTGTTGGAGACGGAGGAGCTCCACGGCGGCCTAATGAGGAACCAGGAGAAGGGACGAGAGGAGGGGTATGAAGAATCCAGCTTGAGGAGAAGATGAGCCGCTCGGATTCCGTTCCACGAATCCAGAGTCCCTGCTCCTGCACCTTTGGGTACTGGAGAGAGAGAGAGGAATGAAAGAGAGCAAGAGGAAGAGAGAGAGTTTACCCACCTCCCTGGTTGTACAGGAAAGCCATGGCCAGCTTTATGATAGCTTCCTTGTTTCCAAAACCAGCAGCTCTGTAGGAAAAACCAGGATAATGTAATAGCTAGAACGCCTAGAAATGGCTACCGTACGCACTTCTCTATGAGCAGGAGGTGGGTAGAGTCGACTGCAAGTCCTTGTAGAGAGACGGTAGCCCATAGTTTCCCGCCTACCGCTCCGTCCACCATGTCCCGCAGTCTACGGCAAACCTGCAGCAGGGAGAGAGAGAGCGTCAAAAGTCCGCGGACAAGGGAGTTGTTCGTGGCGGCGTGTAAGAGACACGAATACACACCTGTCTGAGATTAGCGAGGTCCCTGAGCCCCACGCGAGCTAGAACCATCACCAGTAGCTCCGGAGGCAGGCCCATAAGTCCGCATCGCTGACTCTCTCTCTGCAAGTCGAGTGGAGAGAGTTCTCCGTGCAGACTCCAACCAGACATGACGTGGGGTCAGCTACTTCAGAGGCCGCGACAAATTAACACCGGCTGGAGCCGTTCCTACGAGACTGCAACGAGTGAGCCGCTTGCGCTTGTTTTCTAGAGTCTAGTGCAGGTGCAGCGTCTCTGTTCGCTGCGTTTCCTCGACAGATCACCTAGAACAGGTGAATGCTCGACCACCACAACCTATCGCGCCAAACGTTTGAATTTCACGCATGCGCAGTTTGTTTTCCCTTCGATGACCTTTGGACCTTTACAAGTTGCTGAGTCAGCAAATTTAATCTGCTACACGTTGCGCGCATGCAATGGCTGAAGCTGGTGCAGAAGACGCGACGAACGCAGAAGGGGGCGAAGCCAGTATACCATCTCCCACCTCTTCAGAAGGAAAGGAATTGAGTTAGTTGTAGCGCAGCGTTGGACTCCAATGGAGCAAGCATTCTTTCTTATTCGCTGCACAGATGACAAGCCGCCGGCAGAGGAGCTACACTTTCGCGTCGTCTGGAAGAAGAAAATCTTCGAGGTGTCTTTCGGCGCAGAGCAGAAAGTGGCAAAACTCAAAGAACACATACAGACGCTAACAGGTCCTCGAAAGCAAATACATTTCCATTTCAATTGGGTTCTATTAGTGTGATCTAATAGGTATTCCTCCAGCTATGATGAAGTTGATGTATAAAGGACTACTGAGAGACGAGAAGACGCTGCGAGAGGCGAAGATAGCTAACGGAGTGAAAATGATGGTGGTTGGGTCGACTGTGGACGACGTGCTCACAATACAGCCACCAGACCCTAAAGAGTTGAAAACAAAAAAGACTGAACACACAGGTTTTAAGCCTTCTGACTCTGTCTTGCTCGACAATTGCGTGATAATCCTGCACTCTGATTTACTGCCTTGTTTTTCACTGTGCTTTACTGGCTTATGAGTTATGTCTTCTTGCTCTTCTGCACTGTTTTTTACTGCCCCGTCTGTATTTGTTTGTTTGTTGTGTGTGTGTGTGAAGTGAAAAAGGAGGCCCTGAGTGAAATGAAGGAGCACAAGAGACTCATAGAGAAGGGAAGACCAGACGACGTACCACCTGGTTTCAGGTTTAGAACGGTGGGTGGCATGTACGGCATGTAGGTTGTATAAACAGCTAAATAAATCCAGTAATACAAACTGGTGGAATACGTTAAACTACCATACTAAATTTTCATCGATTTTGCATGCATATGCATCAGGGATGCAACGTGCCTAATTTTTGATTGATGTGGACTTAATATTCGGTGCAGGAACCGCTGCCGCCACAACCACTGTCCGGTATGCTGAACAAACATGGTAATAAAGTTAGGCTACATTTCAAGACTGCTCAAGAAGAGCTATGGATAGGAACCAAAGGTTCATACACTTGGCTCACAAGCAGTTATCTATATACTCTGACCCATAAAGTGGTCTCTCGGAGGTGAAAATCAACGGGTTAACAATCTTAGCTGGGGACATTGACATATACTATGATCTTCTTATTGGGTGGTCACTATAGACAGGTTTCACTGTATGTGTAAATACGTCCCTTATGCTCATGCATGATCATGCACGTAGCTATAATATCCTTTGTATTAATGTTTGTGGTGTGATGCTAATACTATTTTTTGTGCAGAGAGGACTGAGAAGATACCAATAGCATCGATAAGAACAGTAGTGTCAGAACAAATCAAGGACGATCCCGACTATCACATAATGGTGGGCCCCGTGGGTGTGCAATAGCAACACTATCTTGCTGGAGCTACCCCTACCTTGCCTCTATATTATACAGTCCCTTTCCCATTCAACGATTCCCTTTTTGCAAGTCACCTTCCTTCTAAAATCTCGCTCCTCCCTCAACAACTTTCCTTTCTGCCTAGGGCCTCCAGCTAGGGCCTACGGAGCTGTCCAGATACTGGATCTACTGGGTACCCGCTCAGTACGTTGAGGCAATCAAGGAGATGATCCTAGGGAAATGGCAGATATGACTAAGTATAGTTCTTTATCTTTGCTGTGCCGTGTTCTGCTTCCATCTATTATTGCTAATAGCCATCTTTTATCATCCAACCATACAATTATATACACCATGACTCATGAGCTGCTTTAGGTATCCAGTGAATATTACTGACCCAAGCATGCGCAACACATGAACATATATTTTTTGAAAGTCCGAAAGTAATTCGTGATCAACACATTCAGATGCATTAAAAACTCAAGTGTGTGTGTTGCATCTAAAGAAGTTTCTGGTATTGTCAAATTTGTGAACTCGGAAAATAGTCATCTTGTTTTTTATACACTGCATACATTGACTGGGTGTGTGTACTTATTATCATACAGCATGTTCTAGTCTCTACTGAGAGACTCGTGAATGGAAGGGGATAGTGGGTTGTGATGAATAGTACCATTCTGGTCTAGCCTTATATGGGCATCATACGCATTGCTACTCGGCGGTCCGGTTGGAAACGTTTCCATTGGTAACGCAGCTGTTGCCACGGTTTCAGTGTCGCCAAGCTCATTCTCCCAGTTTTCTTCCTCAGAGTGTTGCACGTGGGGGTCGTTAGCACCCGCGTCTCCTCCAATTATTACCTCTTCTTCCTCGGTCTCCCAGCTGGAATCGGACCCCGAGGAATGGGAACCGGACTGGGTAAAGGAGGTGGTCCAATCACTGAGGGCTGTCGGCAGCGTCATGGGCCATTCCTGTTCTGAACTCGATTCCTCTTCCTCTCCGTACCACCTCACCGACGGGGTTGACGCCGTGGCTTGGTCCGATTCCGGTTCCACGTGGGGACTGACAGCAGAATGTTGGGTAGGAGCAGTGGGTGCAGTGGCTCCTGACGACGGGGGCTCTTCGTCGGTTCCACTGCCATCAGCCTCGTAGCCAGTCTGGTTATCACTGGCCTCCTCTGTGAGGAGCGGTTCGACTCTCTCTTCATTATCACTACATGTGTGGAGAGAGAGTAAAGTTTGGCTGCCTCTCAAGCACCTAAATTACAGGTGTGTGTTTTTGAGGTTTTCACAGGTAGCTATGTGTTGTGCCTACTAACCTTCGGTGTGGTAGATATGGAGAGCCTAAAGGTAACTTAAAAATTCCCAAAAACGTCTCGAAAATTTTGGGGGTTGTAATGTAAAATTGTACTCAATACTAGAGCACTTGCCTCTCGGCACCGGACTCTTCATCAGTTGATTCATGTTCTTCTTCCTCCTCCTCCTCCTCCTCCTCCCCCTCCTCCTCCTCCTCTCCATTCCCCCCGTCCCCCGCTGCTGCCCTAGCTATCTCCCTGTATCTCTGTCTCATCTCCCTGATCATCCTCAGCATCTCCTGCAGGACTTGTCCGGGCCTCACCTCCTCCCCTCCCCCCTGGTCCTCGGGAATCTCCTCATTCCCACACCGGACAGTGTTGTAGGAGCCGCAGTTGGTGCACTTTAGCCCGACTATGTGGAAATCAGTCTCAGTCTCCCGAGAACAGTCTCGGCATTTCACCTGCAGTCAACATTATACATACATGTGTCTCTACTATGTCTTACCAACCAGCACGTATGTAAAACATGTGCATTTCACCATACATTTCCCCCGCTGATAGGCATTTGCAGCAGGTGGCTACTACCATTTGTTCGTTGTCTCAAGTACAGTAGTAAACACCCCACTTTTGTCCACTACATCCAATCCCAATGCACATTACTCTTTACTACGCAAACCTGTGTACACATATGTACATACAATAAGATGTACTATACACATATGTACATACAATAAGATGTACTATACACATATGTACATACAATAAGATGTACTATACACATATGTACATACACATCCAGATACTATTCTCCACAGACTGAAACTGTGTATATACCGTGGATGTTGTTCACCTTGACTTTGAATTCCCGGAGGTGTTGCGGCATCTGCCACATTTCTCGTTCCTCGTCATGGCGACGCCAGGCAGTACTCATGTCCGTTATGCTCCTCTGGCACTGAGGACATTGGTACAACCTAGAGAGAGGGAAAGATTGTGGAGTATTGAATGTGTTATAAGTATAGGTATATAAGATACCCTTTTTGTAGCATCTGTGTATAGCACATCCTGTGGAAGATGGAAAACTGGCTTATCATTCTGTATGCATGCACAGAATGCTTACATGTGTAGCAGATGCCCACATTCCGTTGTATGCATGGCAGACAGCGAAGTGTGGAGATCCTGGGGGGGGGTGGGATCAGCAAGTCCAACAATAAAAATCCTTTCTTTGTCTCCCTAATGGTCCTAGTGCTATAGCTACCATTTCTCCCAATCTCTCTCTCTCTCTCTCTTACTCTCCCTCTCTCCCCCTCCCCCTCTCTGGTGTATATAGCTCACCTCCATACACACGGGACAGTTATCGTGAGAGGCCTGCCTCCTACAGAAGTGACTCTCCTTCACCGTGAGACAGAGGCAATAGCCACACGTGTCGCAGTGGAAGAAATTCTCCCTCCCTCCAACCCTGCGTGAACAAACACCACTTTCAGGATTTCCCTCTTAATTCAACAAGCGATATCTCCGATACAGCGTCTGGGGAGGTCACGAGAGGCTGTGAATGTGCACAATGCAGCCCAGTTCCGACTTACACTATAAGAATAAGATATCCTTTTTGTTGCATCTGAGTATAGCGGATCCTTTAGTGCTATGTACCAATGCCAATGGCACTTGGCAATGCACCATTAGACCAGGAAAGTGCCCTAATAACTAACGCATCATCCTGTTTAGTGAAGTACGAAATTTTCTCTTAGGCATAGAGGCCAGTATTACATGGTGCAACTGGGTCACATCCGTATTGGGTGCTAGACAGCATATACGAAACCTGTCTGTTTAATATATAGCAGATGGGACATCTACTGCTTAAACTCTAAGTAGCATACCGTATTTCCTCGAATAAACGCCGCACTTCGAATAGTAGCCGCCCTCGAATAGACGCCGCACGTAACGTCCGCGCGGTGTAATAGTGGCCGCCCTCGAATAGTAGCCGTATTTAATATTCATAGAGCAATGCGCATGCGTACAATCACGTGACGCCAAACCGTTAGGCGCCTATGCATGATATAGGTGCGAAATTGGAAGCTAGTAGCAGCCAGCTGCGTGCATGAGATGGCAGAGGCTACAGCCAGAAAGAAGAGGAGCTTTGATGCATCGTTTAAGCTGAAGGTCATTGACTTGCTCCTGCGTGTGCGCGCGCGCGCCTATATTACAGCCGGCCTCTCGCGCCTTTCTCCCGAGAAGGCGTGGCTCCGCGAAGCTGCGCGCGCCGTGCTGCGAAATAAACGCCGCCCTCGAATAGGCGCCGCGGGTTAGTGGCGCTGAAAAAAATAGTAGCCGCGGCGTTTATTCGAGGAAATACGGTAAGTTGCAGTGCCATACTACTGTGCCGCATGTTAGCAGAAGTCTTTGAGGATATGGTGGTAGCATAGGTTGGAGGAATGACTTACGCACCGACACAGACCACATTTTCCACAGTGGAACTGCTGCTTGTCGTCGTCGGAATAGAGACGACAAATGGAGCAGAAATAGTGGCTACCGAAACTGATACCACAATCTGAGCAACACCTGGAAACCTGGGGGAAATGACACACTCGCTAAATTTTTAGAGAGGCAATAGGAGAGAGGGAAGGAAGTTAGCAACAGCAGACCATTTGTGGGGACTGCTGCATACAGGTCTACAGTATATATATATATGCCTTGGGGACACCTTTATTCAGAGGTGTCCCTTATTCGGAGGAAATGTAATAAAGTATGGGCCAGAATCAAGTGTACTTTATAGAGAGGTGTCCTTCGCCAATTAGCCTAACTGAATCAATGTGACTAGACTCTCCCTCCATATGTGAGTGTGCTGTCTGTGAGACTAGGAAAGAAAGGCTTACTGGCTGTTTCTTGTGGCAGTTGCGACACTGGACCTCTGTGACTCTGTAGCGATCAATCTTGTGGGTAAGCTCCTGGTCGTCATGGCACAGTCGACATGGGTACACCTTACCACAACATGGAGACTATGAAAGCGAGAAGGAAGACGATACAATGGATTTATAGAGCTACCTACGGTATCTAGCTATCTTCAGACACGCAGACACACAACACACGACAACGCCAGGCAGCTATGTACGTGTAGTCTATACGTAATGTAAGGACAGTTTACATCTAGAAGCACCCTGTAGTCTAGTCTGCATACCACAAAGGAGCACCCGCGGCTGTAGTGGGAACACAGCTTTCTGTAGTCCCCAACTGGCGGATCCGTGACGTCCTCGTCCATCTTGCCCACTTGCTCGCCCATGTTCCGCGCCCGGTTTCTCCTCTGGCCAAGTAGCTATGAACAGAGAGCCCTAGCAAGAGGTGGGGTTTTGTTGCCAACGCGCAAAATAATGACGTCATACCCACGTGTACGAAAACTGGGGGAAATGGCTAAAAAGACGGCTCGAGTTCTTGCCAGATCACCGCTGGGACCGCTAAGAAAGGTTTCCCGCGGCAGACCTGGCAACAAGGTGAGCTTATGGTGTGTGCGCGGGGCGCAATTGGCCGTTGTTGGATGTCTGCCCAGTTTCGTAATGGCTGCCCGCCTTGGCGATGTGCAGGTTCGCCGACTTGCCGCGTGGCGGGAGGAGAAGAAGCGGAAGATGAAGGAGAAGAGGGAGAGGAGAGAGCAGCGACAGAAGGAGAGAGAGAAACTAGGAGAAGACGTGAGTCAACTAATTAGGGGGTGCTGATTCAAGGGGTCGAAAATCTGCCCCCTTCGCAGGCCCCTCCAAAGTTGGAACCTCGTACCATTGAAAACACTCGCGTAGTGGACGAGACAGTGGTGGTGCCAGACGATGAAGAAGTGATTCAGGACGAAAAAACGGATGAATTTGCCGGTTACTTTGATCACCGCGTGACCCCCAAGGTTCTGCTGTTGACCGTGAAGAAACCCTCGGGAAAGACTGTACTGCTGCTGAATGAACTCAACAAGTGCATCCCTAACTCGGAGTTCAAGTGAGAAAAAGAGAGGAAACCGATACTCATTAGTTGAGTATGCATAATGTATTGTTAGAGTGCACACAAGAGAAAGCCGATTTGGAGTGTGTTCCGATATTACCCCATTTGTTTCTATTCCAGACTCCGCTGGGGAGCTGAGCTAAAGAAAGTCATCCCGGAAGCCGTAGAAAGAGACTTTACCGACATTCTGGTGGTGAATGAAGATCAGAAGAGACCAAACGGACTGGTGGCAATCCACCTCCCCTCCGGTCCCACTGCACACTTCAAACTCACCGGCTTCAAGAGAGGATACGACATCAGGGTATATAGCTCAAACCTTAGAGATCACGTGACAGTCATGTGACTACAGCTAGTGATCACATGATTGTCATGTGATGTATTACGTGACTGCCTGGGGATTGAGTAATTGTCCTGTGATGGCCACATACCGATCTTGTGTTAGAATCTAGTGATCACATGATTGTCATGTGATACGCTCACGATGATCATGTGACTGAGTAGAGATCTGATTGGTGCGTTCTGTAGGGGCATGGGAAGGTGACGCAGCACAAACCGGAGGTGATACTCAACAACTTCACCACTCGACTCGGTCACAGTGTGGGGAGGATGTTTGCGTCCTGGTTCCCTCAGGTCCCCCAGTTCACCGGGAGGAGAGTCTTCACCTTCACAACCAGAGAGACTTCATCTTCATCAGACATCACAGGTGTATATATACCTACTGGCATTACTGTTTATTGGAGGGTGGTGCCGAAATTATCACGAAAACACGAATAGTCGTAATGATCAGCTGTCCCATTAACTACTCTTGAAAACAAATAAGGCAGTGTTTCAAAACTTTTGACGCATTTCTATGCCAATTTATTTCCTTCATGCATTATTTCGGGTGAACAACTATTTAATTGTGGAAATTTTACGCTATTCTTTAGTGGCTAATGTGTTCCTCCCTCATGTGTTCGCAGGTACATATTCAGGGGAGCAGAGAAGGTCGGTCTCCAGGAACTGGGGCCTAGGCTGACTCTCAAACTCCGCTCGCTCCAGGAGGGAACCTTCGACTCCAAACACGGCGAGTACATCTGGGTCCACAAGGTCAGTGTATATAACCGTCTTAGAGCCATGTGTTTTCAAGGATTTCCTGTCTATCTGTAAAGTTTTCTTGCTCTAAAGCACGTCGTGACCTGTTCTTATTGTTTCCCACTTTCAGAGAAAGCAAATGGACACCAGTAGAAGAAAGTTCCACTTGTGAAAAACACTCGTTTTTCTCTCATCATTTTATCAACAAAAAAATCAATATTATTAAAATTGCTAATCAATTGAGCTTTTTCTGTTTGTCAGGAACTAGAGGATAGGAAATGTTGATTGGACGACCCGTTTTTTCATATACTCTTTTTGGTTTATTGGTTGCCACAGTTTTGGCTTCCTTGGTGTCTTTGGTTTCCTTGGTAACATCAGAAGTGGGTGTGTCCTCTTTGGAGTAAGTGGTGGGTGTGGCAGTGAACTGGAGGAAGTGAGTGAGGATGGTGAAGGGGATGAGGAGGAGGCAGGAGGCGGACGAGATGAGAACGGGGAAGATGTGTGGGAGACGCGGAGGAGGAGGGACGAAGTGAGAGGTCACGCAGAGTGCAATTAGGAGGGAGAGTACAGTGGGACCCTAGAAGTGAAGAGAGAGAGTTACACATGAAGGTATGATGCCAAGAGCAAAAAAGATGGGAGCTCTGGACAGCTGTTTCGGGCTGGTTGGCCCTCATCACATGTAAAGACAGGGAAAGAGGAAACAGAAAGACATTTACAAAGAGCCTTGTATAATTTTGATGGCCTGTGAAAACCTTCAAAAAATCGGTGCAGGTGTGTAACTATTTCCAAAACCAAGAAATGAACAAGCAACAAAGAGAGAAGAGAGAGAGAGAGACTAGACTGACCACTATATGCGCCATGCGAGACAGCCGCCCTCGCTTGCTGGTGGAGGAAGGTGTGAGTGAGAGGGAGAGAATGGTGTACAGAGCAGTCAGGGCGCAGCATGCCAGAACCAGTCCGTCCTTGGCGATGAGAGGGTACATGGAGAAGACTGCCAGTAGCTGGAACCAGGTGACGATGTGAGGGTGGTGAGGGGTGAGGAGGGAGCAGGGGAGGAGTGCCAGGAGAATCGACTTCTCGTGGACTTGGTACGAGAGCAGGAAGAAGATGAGGGAGGAGTTAACCTGTGACAGAGTGGAACCCTCTAATTAATAACTAAATAGCAATTTTAACAGGAGCACCTCACTAATAGGACACTCTCCCCAAGAACACTATTTAGCATTTAACCCCCAAAAAATAAGGACACCTCACTATACCTAATTCTGTTCCATTATAGTATCCAAATTAGAGGGGTTCTACTGTAATAAGCAACTCCCCCTAGTGGCTAACCAGGGCCAAGATGAATCTGAGAGGGGTGGGGTTTCGTAGAGGTTCCAAGACGAAGGAACGAGAGCCGTTACCGTGGAGACCGCAGTAACTTTGACCAGTGTCGAGAGCGAAAATAATCTTCTCAGCTTCACCAGCACAGAGAGGGAGCACCATACGTTGGCCACTTTGTCCTCGTACAGACCGCGAGCGAAGGGAAACAAGCGATGTACGACTTGCAGAGTTTGGTCCCAACTCCCGAGAAAAGGAAACCAGCAGGCAACAAACGTACCACCCACAGCCACCCCCAGGAGTCCTACTCTTTTCAGAAATTCTCCTCCGCTTCCAGAGCCAGCTACGGACTTCCCGAGAAGGTAACAGAAGAACGGCACGGCGTGGTACAGCTCCATCTGTTTGTAGTTCAAAGCCAGTGCGAAGAGGACCGAACCGGTGACGTTGTGGTCAGTTGTGACTGCGATAATGGCCCAGAACGTGAGGCCCAGACTGGCACAGTTGTACTGAAAGTGTCCGTGATCAATGATTATTAGAGCTGGTGTGAGGAGGAGCAGTCCCAAGAGAGAAATCTACATGGGGGGGAGAATGTCACCATAATTATTACCAAGATTCACACGCACTCTACTGATAGTTATTGGGTGAAAGAATAAAATCAGCAAAAACCAGGTTTCAAGCTTGTATTCCTCGCATCGGAAGACTGGCTGACTATGCAGGAGCTTAATACAGCAAAGTATACGCTTATAGAAAGAAAAAAAACCTGTGCTACACGTGTGTTACATGCCGTATAAGTTGGTTGAAAGACCCATATCCCTTCCAACCATACTTACCCTCTCCCACATGGCATCCTTATTCCTATAGACTAGTCTAGAGAACACCACAGCCGCGGTGAAATAAACCAAGACGTCCACGGCCAACACGGTGTAGCGCATGAACAGTTTGTGATGGTAGCTCTCGAAGCCGCGAGACAGGTGAAGTGACACCCAGGATGGGTTGATGCGACTGGCAACTGCTCCACACAGCCAGCTGTGGTAGGCAGTGAGGGGAGGGTAGTCCAGCCCCCAATATTGAAGGCGGTTGTCTGTCGTGTTCTCGTACCTGCCTCGAGAAAGAAGACCGCTCACGGGAGAGTTAGAGGATTAGTTTTTGAGGCACCGCACCATTCGTGGATAGGAAGATTGTAAGTTATTTCCATCCAGTGCCTCTGTGCTTCATAGTCCCCATACATTGGTGGCTGGCCTTCTCCTGCATCATAAGTACGCTAAGCTCCTATATACCGCAGGGAGAGTACGTTGCGTTACGTTATACTGACCGGAGTACGGATGGAGAGAGACGGCGAGTCGCACCAGTATCACCGTAGAGAGCACCCCGATACTCAGACACAGCTCTAAACCTGGCACCAGCACTGGCTCAGCCATCTTTGAGAACGCACGTGGAACAACCGCAGCAAAACGTGGCTGCCCCTCCCCCTACAGACCAATAGCAAGTTGCATGAAGAAATTAGCTACAATCACCAACAGAACTTCATCTCTCTCTTTT
>CASHTH010002805.1:0-23008 GCA_030341885.1 Geodia barretti | reverse complement strand
CAGGGTTATCACAGAAAGAGGCCACCAATAAACGTAGTTTATTTCAAGGATCCTCACAATACTATGCTCACACGCAACCATGCTTCGCACTTGGTTTGTCTTTCATACAACACTTTATAATTCATGCTGTTGATGAATATACTTAGTGAGCTTATGTTTCCTTAGTGCTTGTAATTTACCCGGGCCAATCCTATAATATTATGTTGAGTTGTAATTCCTGTGTCCCACCACAGAGTGGGATTTGCCTTTGCATGTATTTCGTCTGTTGGCATAGCAAGTCGTTCTCAATGAGGGTTCTTTCCATTATTATCAGACTTGACACATATGATTGTAACAGAAACAAAACACAAATTTGAAACTGTGTGAATCGTCGATTGCCGTGCACTTCCGACTCTTGCGTTCCCTCTGCCAAAATGTGCTGCATTTGTTCTTGTATACCAGTAGCTGTCTATCGCAGTAGAACCACTCTCATAGTGTCATAGGAATGGGTACAATCTTTATGTCATGTAAAATAAGTGCGATCCTGTGGTGCGTTTTCTTTTGCTCATGCCATTGCTAACTCTAACTGTGCATTTAGGCCATCTTGAAGGACCCAATGAGCTGCAGTCACTCAGCTGAATGGTAGTGGTGATGGAAAAAGGATAAAGATGCCACTGTGAAGCCAAGAGCTTGTTAGTTTCTCATAGCTACCCAAAGTACTGTAACCCTTGCTGCGTATATTAGAGAGTCATAGACGCCTCTAATATAGGTGATGGCAAGGGTCATATCTCACGTGATCCGAATTAATTAAAAATCATCCTTCAAAAACCCGGCGAAAAGATCTCCCAGGCGATGTTTTATAAATCTATACCAATATCTACGGCCCATATCTAGCATATATCGTGCTTTCATCTTTTCCATGCGGTGCCATCATGTTAAAAGCTGTTGAATAATTGAAACAAGTGGGAACATATTTTCTGTCAAAATGAAAGGGGATAAGGATGGCTTGGAGCACCAAAAAAGGAACTACGGACACAAAAACTCGCACGAAACCATTCCTCTATATCTTTGTTCCATTTATTCAAATTTTTTGGAAAGGTATCAGAAAAAATATATAGGGATGGTGTCGCATGTAGTTTTCTGTATATTTGCTGTGTTATAGACCTTGTACCTCGGCGGCGCATGCGCAGCGAGGGTCCTGTAGTTGGGTTGTCGTCGTGTGCTTTGTGTCTGTCTCTCAATATCACTTCTCGAAATGGTGTTCGTCTCACAATACGATACGGTCATACTAACGGGCACAATAAGGCAGAAAGTGCGAAAGGTTTTCTCTGAAAATGCTTCGTTGAAAAGCTAGAGTTGCTTCCGCATTGTACGGGAATATGCTAGTCGGCCATTTTATCGTGCGGAAAATGAGCATGCGCATTAGGTTAAAGCGGGCCATTTTGGTTATCGTTCCGTGAGAGACGTACTCCAGGTATGTGAGTTGCTTATTGTACATCTGCCTCCACAAGGTAAGGTAGGTAAGGTAGACTATGTCACAGTGTTTAAACTATTGTACCATAAGGCTGAAAGTGTTGTAAACTTGCCAACAATGTTTTTCGAGCCAAAGAGAAAAGCAGGATAATGCCAGACAAAAGCATGATGAACGCATGCGAGTCTTACACGTAAGGGTAGTTGTCAAAATCAGTAATGAAGGCTAAGATATGTTGCAGAAGCGTCAGTAAAAGAGCATCAGAAACAACGAGCAAAATGGGCATTAGACAACAGCAGAATTAGGAAAGCACATGGCAAGCATGAGGGCAACTGAATTTGTACTAGCGAGCCAAAACGAGAAAAATACAGAAGCAACAAAGCAAGCATTGAGAGCAACTGACCTAGCGAAGCAAATGTGCATAGGATCAATCTGCACAGATAGAAAGCAAATGGTTCAACATTTGAGATGCAACTGAATTTAATAGCGTGCAAACGTGTGCATAGACGAGAAAAGACGATGCAAAAAGCAAGCATGAGAGCAACTAAAAAATGCAAGTAGTGAGGGGTCTGAACAACAATGCTATATGTCAGGTCATTCTGATATCAAGATATGGACACGATTTTCTTGTCTCATGTTGTCGAGATCCGTCTGATGATAGGCAAGACTGTGTTGTTCCATGTTAACCCTGCTACATATACCACGTGCAGACAACAACTTGCGGGATGGTTTCAGTGCTGACCTCAGATATGTTGTTGGATACTGGCAATGAGTGGGTTGTGGAAGACTTTAAGACATTGTGACAGAGCATTGAAAGGCCGAGGAGTAAGCCATGCATGGTGTTACAGTTGTTGAAATACCGTTCTGAGCTATGAATCTAGAATGCATGAGATACTAAGGCTTATTTGTTCTATGGGATGCCTTTTCATGAAAATGGTTAGCATGGCAATCTGGTAAACAGAGATCAACCATGGCCCAGCTGTCATGTCTTCCAAGATAGTTGATTACCATTTGTAACATGTTGCCAGATTGCCATCACCAGTTGAATTAGTGCCACTGACAATGAAAGACGTAAACTAGCATGAATTTACATACGACGGGTGCGCGTCACAAATTGTGCCGAGGGTTTGCACTTCAGTGCTTTTCATTTTTCCTTTTTCTGTGCTTCAAGCCATCCACTATCTCCCCTTCATTTTGAAGAAAGAAGGATAGAAATCCTTTTCCCTTTGTACATAGGGCATATGTAAGAAGCTGTGATGTTTCTTTGGATAGATCTGATTTAATAAATGGATAGATGGCTGGTATTGGCACAAGATACAGAACCAACAATTAAAAAAAATACTTCAGTTCAAAGAAGACTGCCAAAGTACACCAAATGGAGATGAAGCAGTTCTCAGGAACTACAATCTATGGCAGAGATGGTTGCTGCTACTTACAGTACCTAATATTTACAGTGCTAGCACAGTATATTATACGTTCTACTTCAAGTTCCTTCTTGAAAATGACCATTTCCAACCGACATTTCCAAGTAAAATCAACTTGCTTGTTCAGAGAAAACATCACAACGCTTTCTCTTACTTTAAAACCCCACTAGCTGAATTGGGTTCTTGTCTTCTTACAGCAGGATACTTGCCAGTAGAAGTGCCTTGTTCATTACAAAGTAGCTCCTTCACAGAAACCATTACAGCACTTACACTGACCTATACATTAGCTCTTTAATTGCCTTCCTGCACTATAGAGCAGTTTTGGAACTTGCAAGTAATGCTTTCTGGGGGGAAACTGTTTTCCAGTAATCAAACACGCTTGTTTGCCCTATGATATTGCTTTACAATTTCTCAGTAGATGGCTCAGTATAGACAACTATGTTGAAGGCTATACTTCTTCTTTCAGTTGCAGCTCTGCTGCTGACTATTGTGCATGGTAAGAGCAAGTATTCAATACAAGGTTGTAAATGTTTCCTCCCAGGAGACCATCCATCCAACAGCAGACTGAGTGCTTCACTGCAGGATCAAGTGCGATCCAAACAAACTCTATTTGAGTTGGGGCAATGTGGCAACGGTTGCTTTGTAACAATCGATTATCACACATACTATTTTGAAGGACGTGACATATTTATTTACTCGGTGAATCCATATATCCATACGGTCTAAACAATAACGTCAAGGGTTTAGGTAATATATCAAAGCTTATAGATCAGGATAGTTTGGTCGTATATAGTCTCTTCCATAAGCATGACAGAAAGTTTAGAAATAGGAACGGCAGAAGGAGTAAGAATATGGCATATAACGAATTGATCGATGAGCATCTCTCCAAATTGTTGGCTTCATAGAGGCGTCGTAACTTCAGCAAGGATATGCGTACATACATTCTAGGATTGCCTCGTAGGAAACTCGGTGAAGTGACTAAGGCATTAGATGGCTATCAAGGAAACTTGGTGAAGTGACTAAGGCATTATATGGCTATCTACTGCGTGGTGAGATACCCGGGCGTATAAGAGTTTTTATCAGGGACCTAGTACGGTTTAGAAATTCTCCTGGTCATAACACTGATCACCTGAATGGTCAAGCTGGGAATAAAAAAATCCTCTATCATAGTAAAGGTATTGATATGGTCAATCTGCCTTCATTGTTGTTGCACAACAATAACGTTACTTCTACAATTCCCTTATGCATAGATAATACCCCACCTACGGTTAGCTACCAGTATGCTAGTACGATTGCCTGTAAAGTGTTTAACCATAAGACGTCTCGGAGATAGACTTTACTGTTGGCTCCAAGGAAATGTCTTGTGACTGCAGTAATTCTCCTTATGTATATGGTCCAACTGGGCATGTGATAACTGGTAATCTACCTATTGTGGATGATAGACAACTTCGTCAGCTTTTGATAAAAGGGCCTTCGTACAGGGAGGAGAATAATATTAACTGCAATAAAATAAAATCGATACTCCTGGATTCGATACGAGCGTATAAGGTGCAGTGGGCGGAGAGAGAGCATTTTGATGTCAGAATGTTAAATGAGTGGCATAGCAAGATCAATGAATGTATTATAAATAGGATAAATGTTCTCAAGAGGAAGAACCCATACACAGAAAACTGCAGATACTGAAGAATCGCGCTCATTTGAATATTTAGAACAATTCCACCAGAAATATGTTCTAGTCCCTGCAGACAAGGCGAGTAGTAATATTATTGTGGTTTGTAAGAAATTTTATGTTGATGTAATGGTAAACGAGTTGCAGAACATAGGCCAACCATCCACGTATATTGCCAGTAATTACAAGTATGACCAACTTGTAAGGAAGCATCTGTTGGATATGCAATGTTGGAACATATATGTACCACCTGTAATGGAACAGTTGCCTACTATGTATTGGCTACCCAAGCTGCATATAACCCATATGAGAGTAGGTTTATTGCAGCGTCAAACAAATGTTCAACCAAGCCATTATCGGGGTTGCTGACAAGATGTTTAACAACTATTTTAACACACTTCAAAGAATGTGCTGGTACCTACACAAACATACGGGAGTTAACTTAACTGTTTTTGGATTATTAATAATGCGCAGTTAGTCTTTGGCTAGAAGCATGGACACTTGACTTTTCCACATTGTATACAAGCATACCACATCATTCCTTGAAGAGCAGTATGAAACAATTGATAGAAGATGCCTTTAAGGTGAGAGGAGCAATGTATATCGATAACTAAGAGAGGTAAATGTTTCTGGAGTACCGACAATAATTACGAAATTAATATCAGTAAAGCTCAGCCAATAGATATGGCCTACTATCTTATTGACAATATATATGTGTCAGTAGGTACATAGGGTGTTCCGTCAATGCATAGGTGAGTGCTGCCCAGAGTGGGTGGGATAATCATGTTACGGTTCATTTTTGAATTAACTCTCGGTGGCTCAGCGACGTAGATATGTGTTTAATGGCAGATATCCATCTTTAGCGCTAGGCCCCCCGTGTTGCACATTGTGGGGTAACAGAGAGAAGGAGATACATACACACACTCCAGACATAGTACCATAACCCTCATTGCCCATGTGCAGGAAGGGTTAATTAAACTCACTGTCCAGGTCAGATTAACATTTGCTACATTCTTCAACAGAATGTCAACTGTCTGCTTGTGTCCATTCTGACAGGCCGCATAGAGTGGAGTAGCACCATTCTGAGTATAGGAGAAAGTGTGACAGAGGAGAAAGTCAAATGTGTCATAATTGTGCAGAGAGATGTCAAGAGAGAGCAGTCATACAAACCCTCATACTAGAGAAATACAAGCACGTACATCATAGGACAAAATATCATTCGGTTGTCCCTCCAATTTGTCCTATTTGTCCTATTTTTATATTACAGTGGTTTTCTATTGCCACACAGGCCCACAGGTATATTGAGTACCGTATCCCTTGCTGTGTATATATGTGTACATAATGATAAGCGACAAGCACATGATGGGGACATTCAGATCTGCTCATGGTGACAGTGGAGCAGTGAGTGGTGTAGCGAGACCAGTTCTGGCTCTCTGACTGACCGACCAAGGCAAGGAAACACTTAGAGATGTGGCAAGGTATTGACTTCAGCTGAGCCCTTAAAAAACTTTCATACCTTCTTTATTATAGCTACATCCAATTGTAAAAGCGCTAAAATCATTGGAGTCCCTGCCATTTTTCTGTTCTAATGATATGCCTGACTGCGTTATAAACCTATCAGTCAAAAGTTAGCTATATTATGTCCCCCATAGGACAAAATATCATTTGGTTGTCCCTCCAATTTGTCCTATTTTTATATTACAGTGGTTTTCTATTGCAATGCAAGGCCCACAGGTATATTGAGTACTGCAACCCTAGCTGTGTATATATGTGTGCATAATGACAAGCGACAAGCACATGTTGGGGACACTCAGATCTGCTCATGGTGACAGGTGGAGCAGTGAGTTGGTGGTAGCTAGAACAGTTCTGGCTCTCTGACTGATTGACAAGGCAAGGAAACACTTGGAGATGTGGCAAGGTATTGACTTCAGCTGAGCCATCAAAATTGTCATACCTTCTTTATTATACATCCAATTGTAAAAGTGCTAAAATCATTGGAGTCCCTGCCATTTTTCTGTTCTAATGATATGCCTGACTGCGTTATAAACCTATCAGTTAAAAGTTAGCTATATTATGTCCCACAAGAAAACTATGCCTAAATAAAGGATGCTGTATCAACATAGAAAAAACCACTAGCTGGGCTCAGGCGAACGCAAATAGACTAAAGTGCTATATTGTGCGGGCGAGGAAAGGATTCTATTAGTCGTTTTCATAGGAATAGTGTAGCAATCATGTGATGATCAGATTGTCACTATAAAGCAAGGACTTAAAAAGAATGTCCATAAGTAAACACAAACATCTACGATAATGGTATGTCATTGTCACACCTACACACAAAACCCTGAGTGACCTTTGACCCACAGTTTAAAGGGTCAGAGGTTAATTTATGGAATGCAGAAGAGAGAATAAGGTGAAGCTCTCTCACAGCCTGCAGTTTCTCATACCATTGTTCATGTAGTTGTGATGAGAGCTCCAGCTGATATCAGTTCTCCACAATCTCTGTGTGACCTTTTTCAGCAGCTCTCCCCAGAGGAGAATGAGAGAGAACCAACTTTAACAGAGAAACAGGAATCACTGTGAGTAAACAAGTCTCTCACAAGAGTACTGTTACACAAATTCAACATTGACATAATAAAGACACTGTTCACCCTCCATAGTCGACTACTGATATTGCTAGAGTTACTGGCACACACAGAAACTTGTAAAATTTCAGTTCGGTGCATGTGTGAATTATTGCATGGGTGAGGTTAAATTTCCAGGGACACCCGGGAGAAAAATTCAGTTAAACAGGAATCATTGTGAGTAAACAGTCACTCAAAAAGAGTACAGTTCAATGGCTTTTGATATACATTCAACTTTACATAATAAAGGTAAGAAAGCTACTTTTGCCACTGTTCACGCTCCATAGTGGACTTAAAGAACATTATTTAGCAAGCTAACACTAGAGTTACTGGCACACGCAGAAAATTTGTAAAATTTCAGTTCGGTGCATGTGTGAATTATTGCATGTGTGAGTTTATAATTACGTTGGACATCACAATCTCCAGCAGTTTTCCCCAGAGGAGATGAGAGAAGATCAACATTCACAAAGAAAAAGTCAGTCCAACAGGAGTAAACTAGTCAACTACGTAAACAATGCATGAATTTTTTGTGAAGGAATGTGAGAGTTACTGGCACATGCAGCAATAATTGCAAAAATTCAGTTACGTGCATGAGTGAGTATTCAGGATTGTGATAAAGATGTTCTTACATACGTACATGTACACTCTTCCTAAATGTTTTCCCACATATTAGAAGCCTACTGTACACGGATTAAAGGAGTATCTGTGCTATATTATGATAATAGAACTCATGTGTGTTCATGTCTGCAGACTCAAATGCCGACTGCAAAGAGGCTGCTCCATAGTTCGACGTCACCAAAGTACATGTAGAAGAAGCTACTGCCTGTTTCTCTAGTTTTGTTTCTGAAGGAGGAACTTCAATTACAATATTGCGTAACAAATAAGCTGCAGCATTGATAATTCCACAAAATGCTGCAATGTGATCTATGTAGCAGTTTTCCTAGGAAACTTCTCTACAGAAAGGGGGCGGGGTATCAGAGGTTTTGGTACATGTTTCTTCGCATTACTGACACACACACACACACACACCTGAATACAACCTACTACGTACAAAGCCCCTGCAGTCACCAAGCCTTGGTCTATGTGAATGTATAACGGTTTTGAAAGCTCTCACCTCCCTCTGTCAGGTTTTCTTCTTTCTCCATGTAAAGCTGGCCATACACGCGGCAACTTTGTTGCTTCAACAAAGTTGCAGCAACTTACAAAGTATTGATAAAGTGGTGCAGAACGTGTAGATGGGCCCAAGTAACTGCTTGAGAATGGATGGGTTTTGTACATTTCTGGCAACTACTGCCTGACCGTGATAAAATGCCCGTCCTGATAGACCAGCATATCAATACTTTGGAAGTTGCTGCAACGTTTGTTGAAGCAACAAAGTTGCCACATGTATGGTCTGCTTAAAAGTGTGAGCTGTTTATATAGTTTCCGTGCCTCCAAACACACAGCTGAAATTCCACACAGAGTCAACCACAGACAGTGACAGAGTAGGGTGTACAGTACATGACAATGGACTGCATGCTGGAGACACAAGACTTTGGCAATGAATGGAGGGAGGCCGTCTGAGCATTGTATTCCCACAGGACTGTGTAATAATGTCATGAGAGGGGAGAGCAATCTCACTGGAAGCTACTCTACCTTGGAATGAATGCTTGGCATCAAGCTAAGTCACCAGTTTAAAATCTTTTGTGCATGTTTCACGTGTGTATACAATCAGTACACATCAGGTATGTGCAATGGCTGCAGTGGAGAGAGCGTCTGCATTACTGGTCAGTGGAACAAGGGTCGGTGTCTTCTTTGGTTTATAATAATGAGGCCTCATACTATAGTAAAGTAAATAACAACAACCATATTTTATACTTTGAGTGGCTGCTGATACCAACCATTTCCTCTATTCAGTCGAGGAAAACTGTCCAGGAGAAGCATGTTGTTAGGTCTCTTTGGCTTGCTTGTTGTCTAGTACACATATAGATGTATGTATCAAGTAGTGATATACATGTAATATGTAAGTTGCCTAGCCATCTCTAACCCGTCACTTAAATTCTCAAGGCATATAGTGTCTTGGGTGTGTGTGTGCAAGGTATGCTGTGCTGATGAGGGCCAACAAGCCCAAAACAGCTGTCCAGAGCTCAGCATCACATGGTCTAATACCTTCATGCATGTATTATTGTTGCTTTGTGTTAGGGGATAGCTATCAACTAGCTAGGGTACTGCATGATACATAATATCTCATGCTTAAACATGGCCTCTTCTATATATGCATAATCATTCTTCCCTGTATGCATAAACATACTATTCTCCAGAACATGGATAACTGAGACGCTGTTCAGGCCTTAAAAGAGTGTCAAAGGTCTCTGTAGCTACTATTATGTACACATTATGAAGATTCATGAAGGGGGTCACTGTACATTACGGGTTCAGAGTAAAGGGAAATGGGAGGAAGGTTGCGTAACATGTTGAGAGTATAATGGAAACCTGGTAACTCTGCCAAAAAGGGTAGAGGGCTTTCCATTCACACAAAGGACGGCCAGCTCTTTGATGATAGGAATACACCCCTCCTGCTATGTACTGGACTCCTACAGCTAGCTATATTGGTGCCGGATGGAGTAATACCAGTACGTTGTGGCACGCACCTACCTGAAGGGATATATAGGTTAAGAACGACGGCACCCGATAGTAGACATGCCTGAGCAGGAAGACGGGAACAAAGGAGTGACAATAGTGGGCGGAGGTCTGGTGGGTTCATTGCTGGCCGTCTCCCTCGGGCAGCGCGGGCTCCGCGTCCACCTCCACGAGTCGCGAAGCGACATCCGCCGTGCCGCAGGAGTCAGCGGCGGGCGGAGCATCAACCTGGCGCTCAGTCGTCGCGGCAGGGAGGCCCTGAGAGCAGTGGGTCTGGAGGACGAGGTGCTCTCAACGGCCATTCCCATGCGAGCTCGAATGATCCACCCACTGAGCGGGAACCAGTACTCTATTCCCTACGGGACCAAACGAGACGACTGCATCTATTCTGTGAACAGACGAGCCCTCAACGAGCTACTCCTGACCAAGGCAGAGGAGAGCCCTAACATTTCCATTCATTTCGAGAGCCGACTCCTACAGGCTGACCTCGAAACGAACACACTGGTTTTTAGCGATGGAGCCACGGGAAAGAAGACGGTTCAGACCGAGTTTGTTTTCGGGTGCGATGGAGCCCACTCGACAGTTCGTAGACAGATGATGAGGTGGGGCCGACTCAATTATCAGCAGGAGTACATCCAGCACGGCTACAGGGAACTCACCATGCCTCCAACTCCCAGCGGGGACTTTGCCATGGAACCAAACTTCCTCCACATCTGGCCACATCACAAGTTCATGATGATCGCTCTTCCCAATCACGACAAGTCGTTCACCCTCACCCTCCTCATGCCTTGCAGCGTGTTTGAGTCGATTCGAAATGAATATAGCCTACTCGCGTTCTTTCAGGCCCATTTTCCCCATAGCATCAATAAGATTGGAGTCGAGCATCTCTATAAAGACTACTTTGCTAACCCGCAGGGAAAGATGATATCAGTCAAGTGCTCCCCACACTTCATGGCTGGAAACACTCTCATTCTTGGGGATGCAGCACATGCCGTCGTACCATTCTACGGGCAGGGGATGAATGCCGGTTTCGAAGACTGTCTCGTATTGACAGAGTGCCTGACAGAGAGTGGAGGAGAGCTGGCAGCAGCAGCTCAGTTGTACCAGGACAACCACTGGAGTGACACACACACCATCTGCGACCTCTCCATGTACAACTACATCGAGATGCGCTCCCACGTCACCTCGCCCCTGTTCTTAATCAGGAAAAGGATTGACAATGCCCTCCACTATCTCTTCCCGTCTCTCTTTATCCCTCTCTATTCAATGGTGGCCTTCACACGTATCCCCTACCGTCGTGTGGTGGAGAGACACAACGTTCAACAGACGGTCATCAGACGAGGGCTGTGGGGCCTGTCCCTTGCCTCTCTGGGGCTACTGGGCTACCTGATCTTCAAGTTTTCTGGAATGGAAGTTGCACTTCGTCACCGCATTCTTCCCTGCGTCTTCAAATGTGTTGTTAATAACTACCTCCGACACTAGTTATTGCTGCCATAGATTTAGTGTATTTCCACTGGTATTATTGACCTTAAACATGCGTGTGCAGCGAGGGGTTTTGTCTGTCTGTCCATCCTGTGTGTCGGAGGAACACTCCATTTGACCTTATCATAAGCTGCATCCATGCACAGACTTCAATGACACTATAAACTTAGAACATTTTCCCATTCACTGCTTCACAAGCTGAGGGCAGCTCACCACAACACAGTTGACCCAAAGTAACTTTATTCCAAGGTGCATGGAAAAGTGCCAAGGTTAGCTAGCTAGCTGCCCTAACCAGTATTCTCAAAAAATGTAATACTGATAAGCACTACTGAGGCCCTGGCATCTAGCTAGTTGGCCACTTCGTAGCCTATAGTGTAAGCAGTTACATACAGACATGTGCGTGCACATGTCTGTCCTAGAGTAACAAACCTACTTCCCCCTTAGGATCCACACCTATGACATCCCCCCTAAATACCTCACTGTGCTTTGTAGAACTATAGGATTAGCATTCCCCCAGAGAGCCTAAGGTGTCAATACAATTTTGTAAGTGGTAGATTTTACATAAGAGTCGGTGACATTGGGTAGAGTTGGGGTGCCATACAAAGATCTTTTAACCCACCATCCCCAGCTCTCAAGGCTAGGCATGTGTGTCCTACTCTTGAGCTTGTATGCGTATGTAGTACACACATGCATTCTGTTCCTCTCTAACATTAGCGCCTTGCTTAGCTGCCATGCGTCCTATGTCCCCTACTATTTCTGCAACTTATGTAGTCAAGACAGAAACCCTATACTATACTCTTCTAGTAGAAAGAGGTGGGTCAACAGTTAATGACGCATACACTTCGTACCACTAGGCAGCCATATGCGGTGAGGTTGGCACACACCTCCCAAACTCTAGGACTATCCATCCTCCAATACCCAACACACACACACACTGTAACATTCTTTGAACATGCGTGTAAATAGTTAATTTACATGGTGGTTTTATTAGCATCTACCTCTGTGGCAAGCGCATCTAGCATGCAAATCTCTGATATCATGGTGTACCAAAATCGAAACCATAGAGTACAGTTTGTATACTAACTACGCTGACATACAAAAATAAGCAACAACACAGTATTTAAAAGCTGTAAAAAGGAGGGAATAGACAATTCAGTAAGACTGGTATGTAGTACAGTAAAGAGATAAGCTACAGTGTTAATTAGAGTGTTCTTTCCTTTAAATATTGTAGCTACTCCTGTAAAAGATAAGTTGCTGATAACCTATATGTAGTAGCTATAGAACTAGGCTACAGTGTTAGAAGAAGCAGAGTCGAGAGACGTAGTTTAAACTTTGTACTGCTGTAGAAGTTTGACTATTTGCTGATGACCTTCGGCTCTTGCGAAACTCATGGCTGTACGTCCATCCTGAGAGGTGAGGGAAAATTACACTCATTGACTAAATGAGAGACAGTCACACATTATTGCAGCACTAAACCCTCGATGCAAATGGGTGCTGACGTCAGCAGTCTAGCCTGCAGTAGGTGCACTCTACACATGTGCCGAGAGACAGCACTGCTAATTGATGGGCGTGGCCATGCTGGGTAGGCACACAGCAGAGTCACACACAACCACATGACAATCCCTCTAATATTATGTTCAGCACTCAAACAAAGATGTGACTATTAAAGTTGGTATAGCCTCTTTACCTTATAAGGTAGATCTTTAGCTCCAGATTCTAGCAGGAGTCTAACTACTTCCAGGTGCCCTTTGTAACTGGCCATAATGAGTGGAGTTGCTCCATCCTAAAGAGAGGAAGATAGAAAACATTAAACATCCATCTCCATAATACACCATACAAAGAAATGACACGTGACAAGCACATGATGGGGCACAAAGATCTGCTCATGGTGACAGGTGGAGCAGTGAGTTGGTGTAGTGACTCCAGTTCTGGCTCTCTGACTGATTAACGAAACAGTTCAGATGTTGCAGGAAATTGAGAGGTTTCAGCCAATGAAGTGCTACCCTGTTGGTATCTTAATTATGTCTCAGAGAGTCTGCATAATATATCAATTTTCAGCCTGTACCCAACCAAAGTTTGGAGTTGGTGGTTTCAGACGGCTCCGTTCTCAAGACCCACGTTGCTGACCCTACAGCTCAATGGAAACGACATACCTGTAGATGTGGCTATAGTTAGTCCTCTCACCACAGAAAGAATACTAGGGCTGGACTTCCTTGAGAGCCAGAAAGCCTCCACCAAACTAAAAACTGAGGAGTTACTCTTACGGGCTGAGGGAATTACCCTACTTTTGCAACAATCTACCCAGTTACCAACTTGTACGGTGAAGATTAAAGCGAAGGTACAAAGGAACATTTCAGTTCCAGCCTAGAGGTGATGGCCAATCTGGAGGATCCAGTAGCGCCAGGCCAAACTTGGGCACTCGAAAAGGCCAGCACCGAGCCAAAACCCGAACTTGCAATCAGGTCTCTTTACAATGCCCCACACACAACTTCAAAGGGGTGTGTGGGGCATTGTCACCTCAATTCTTAATATCCTGGCTCCCCTCACTTTACAGAGGGAGACTGGGTACAACACCACCTCTCCCCCGTGCTCTGTGTGTCCACGACCTAAATCCCACTGCCATGTACTTTCTGAAACACAAGGAAAATTGTATCATATCCTTGAAAATTTCCCCTATGAAGGTATATTGCTGGCATCATCTATACATGGAAGACCTTCATTGACAGCATACTGCTGTGTCGACAGTGTCCAAGTAACTTCGTATCAAAATTTGTGTGATTTTGTTGCATTTTATTCTTTCCCTGAGAAGTAGAATTAATCTAGTCTAAGTTGTGAAAGCTTTTGTCCCTAAGTCCTTTACAAAAAAAGTTCCTTACAAAATTTGTACAGGTCTTTCAAAAAGACAGTGCCAGCCGTAGTGAATGCAGCTTGGCTTGGATGTAGACTTAAAATCTGCACAGTACACATGACGATGGATGTTGCTCTCCTTGGCTAGGGTGACACCATCGCTCTATAGCAGCCGTAAGCAGAAAGAAAACAAAGAGTGAATATGCAATGAGATGCACAGGAAGTGCAGTACTCACACCTACAGAACTACTTCTGCTGGAAATATAAAAACTACGTGTATAATACATTTCTGGTTCTGTTGGCGGCCTGACCAATACTGAAAGGCAACACAGGAGCCCATATTCACCTTTCATGGAACGTCTGATGCTTTCATGGTGAATGATACGGCAGAGTCTAGTCAAGGCAGCTCCTTTTAATGAGTGTTTATTTGCTATTGTGTCATAACAGTTGCGTGGTCAATGGCCAATTGGAGTTAGCCATCTGTATCGTTAAATCTGTTGGTATCACTTTTAGTCCCGCACTCAAGACCAAGTAAATAAAAAATTCTTTGACTTAAAGAAATGGTGAACATAGGGATGGTAAAGAAAGCAACGAGACATGACAGGGATGACCTAGGGTGAATGTGATGCAGTAGTACAATGGATGATGACTACATACTTCTAACAGACATCGCTTGCTCGTGTAAAATTTCCTCCACACAAGCCCTATATTGTCGCGAAGTATAAGTGTGCTCCCTTGTATGATGCACAACTATGATTTATTTCATAAGCACATTAGACAGGTAATAGCATCTGCTCGGTTTTCAGTTGTGACTGCATTGTGTGAAGTCTAAGACTGACAATGTGGTGACTAGATCACTGGGCATAATGCAGTGTTGCAGCCAGACATGAACTGTGCAGTTTCTGTACACAACTGTTAGACTCCTACGCTACCATATATACCCTGTCCAGTGTTCTCTTTGCACAATGCAGTGATCACATGCTGCCTTGAAGGGCTCTGTAAGTTACGCATGAATACATAAACCCTCGTTCCTCGACTCACTCTACAAAAGCGAGGATACTTTCATATGAAGGTATTAGACCATGTGATGCCAAGAGAAAAAAGATGCGGAGCTCTGGACAGCTGTTTCGCAGCAGAGCATACCCCAACTTCTCTCTCTGGCATCACGAGTTTATAAAGGCTACCAGGAGCGCAGCACTTGTGGTTCTGAGCTAATGAGATTCATCCCCACAAGGTTTTGTCACTGGTATGTGCTGCTGACCATGGCCACACATTCGTGGTTTGGAGCCTAGGACCCTCCCCACTCCTGCTGGTCAAGGCCAGCACCGAGCCAAAACCCGAACTCGCAAACGAACCAAGCCACATGCACGTGATGAAACTTTGTAAAACAACACGTAATTTAAGCAATGACACAAGTCAAGGCAGCACCTTGTAATGAGTGTTTACTTGCTATTGTGTCATAACAGTTGCGTGGTCAATGACTAATTGGAGTTAGCCATCTGTAGTGGTAAATCTGTTAGACTGGTAATACCCTCTCCTCGGCTTTCATTTGTGACTGCATTGTGTGAAGTCTAAGACTTCCACATTTGCTCAACTAACCAGTTTTACAATGCTGCGTTCTTAGCCATCTACAGAATCCCTTCACCATTGTCCTCACACTTTACACCATTCACTAATGTCAGTGAGTAGAGGTGGTGACATAATAGGGCTGTGTACGCATGTGTCACTCGTGGCCACCGTGTTGCACATTGTGGGGTAACAGAGAGAAGGAGATACATACACACACTCCAGACATAGTACAATAACCCTCTCTGTCTATGTGCACAAAGGGTTAATTAAACTCACGGTCTCGGTCAGATTAACATTTACTCCATTCTTCAACAGAACATCAACTGTCTGCTTGTGTCCATTCTGACAGGCCAAATAGAGTGGAGTAAAACCATCCTAAGTATAGGAGAAAGTGTGACAGAGAGATATGCAGGAGAAAGTCAAATGTGACATAATTGTGCAGAGAGATATCAAGAGAGAGCAGTCATACAAACCCTCATACAAGAGAAATACAAGCACGTACATAACAGGACAGAATTATGTTCTGTTCTCCCTCCTGTTCTTAGTGGCTTTCTGTTGCAATGCAAGTCCTGTACTTGAGCACCTAGCACAACAGACCCACACATAGTGGCTGGAACACACAGTGCATATTGTAAAGTCTTAGTGCACAAGGAGGATTGATAACGATCGAGGTTAGGTAATACACAAGAGGTAGACTGGTGCATTACATTGTTTACCAATCCATCCGAATGCACTAATTAGAACCGCATAAGTTTAGGTTATACTGCGCGTCAATAGAAATACGTGATTAAGACGGCCGAGGGGCCCTGAGCTGTAGCTGTCTGACGCTATTAAGGGCTCCGTAAATTCTGTATTTCCATTGATGCAAAGTAAAAGCGACTTAGTCAACAAGCACGTACATAACAGGACAAAATATCGTTTGGTTGTCCCTCCATTTTGTCCTGTTTCTAACAGATTATGGTTGTTGCCATGCAAGTCCCGTACCTACGTAGCACCACACACTCACACATATTGGAAATCATTGCTGAATTATGTGTTACTATATTTAAGGGTCCACCGCCCCACGCATACACCTTGCAACACCGAGCCATGCGTCATACAGCACAAGACCCGCCATAAAAAAGCATAAAACAAAAAAAAAAAAAAATAAAATAATAAACATAAAATAAATAATTAAAATAAAAACAAAAAAAAAAAAGTGAAAATTAAAAAAAAAAAAAAACAAAAAAATCAAAAAAAACAAAAAATAAAAAAAAAAAAAAAAAAACAAGAAAACAATAAACCCCAAAAAAACACAAACCAACAAAAACCAACATACAAAACCAACAAAACCACAAACACACCCAAAAATAAAACAAAAAATCCACCCCCCCTAAATAAACCACCCCCTACACGACCAAAAACCCCCCCCCCCCATCCACCACAAATTCCACACCACCCACCCAAGCTACCAAAACAACCAAAATCCACACACACCCCACCCACCTCACCCCCTTACCCAACACCAACCCACCCACCCCCCCCCCCCCCCCCCCCCAACACCCCACCCCCCCCAACACCCCCCACCCCCCCCCAACGCCCCTTCCCCCCCCACCCCCCCCCCCCCCCCCCACCCCCCCCCCCCCCCCTAAAACAGCAGTAGTACATCCAAGTGAAAACCAGTGTGTACATAGGAATGCCAAAAATGATATCTGTACAATGAGGCATTACATACCACAGTCAACTACCCCACCACCATTTTTACCTCACAGACCCACATTAACACATTACTCTATGCTCATGGTACATAGAATGCCAAGTAATGATCTGTGGTGAATAAGGGCACACACACACCACAGTCAAATCTCATCTCTTACCACACACCATTATCACTTCACAGACCACATTAAAAACATTACTCTATATTCATGGTGCATCAGTCTGGTAAAAAAATCACTTACGAGCATGGAACATAATTGTTAAATTTCTATTCAATTTTGTCTACATAAAACATTACAGTATGTGAGACAGTGACCTTCTCATCGTTGTTGGATACATACATTCATGAGAATTTAGACGACTAAGTACAGGTGTGCTTGGCTCACCAACAACTGCACAGAGTTCATCACAGACACAGTCACTAAATAAATGTATGTACACATTATGTTGGTTTGCTTGCTTTGCTCTCACATGCAGTCAGAGGTATGCCATAGAAATGTATGGGGTGAGCCTGTTCAGGGACTTGCAGACCTTAGTGCTGCACATAACTTGATGTGGAATGGAGCGAGCAATGCAATGGTGCAATGGTGCTTGAATAATAGAAAAATTCTTGGAATAAAAAATGGTGAATATGGGGAAAAAATAAGGAGAGAAGACAGAGTGTATGTGATGCAGTAGTACAATGGATGATGGCTACATATTTCAAACTGACATTGCTCGCTCATGTACATTTTCCTCCACCAAAGCCCTATATTGTCGCCACTTTTACTCACAGCATGAAAACTGAACAGCTCACGCTATATACAAAGAAAGAAAAAGAGAAAGAAAACAGGACTTCAGAAGGGCTACAATAAACATACATAATAACCATAAGGGCTTAGTTGGGACTTGCAAAAACATGTGAGCTGATGCACGATGGCGGTGAAATGACTACAACAGACGGTACGGACACAGGCGGTATATATAAAAGTTATCAAAAGGTATCAAAATAATCTAAGACATATAAAAGGTTAAAAAAACATCCATAGGAACACGGCAGCACAAAAAATAATAGGTAAACAGTAGTGTAGGGCAGTACCATTAGAGAGGTCAGCTAGCATATAGGCATAGAAGGGTGATCTGGCCTTGAGAACCAGGGATGGTGGGTTAGAGTCTTTTATCACCGGTGAATTCTCCCCACTCACCCACGCCTTTCTCACAGCGGTACTGCCCATGGAGTAGTACAATCAACGAAAACACACCTCAATATTGATGACAGCACAGAAACGGAATGACAGAGAGAGACCAAGAGCAGGAAGTTTATAACGCAGGCCAACAGGAAGCAAAGTCGAGTGAGATTCTTCCACTAAAGGAATGTAAGGTCGGTCAGAATTTACAAACGACGTTGCCGTGTGGTTACGTGTCTGTACAAGGATGGTCGTCCAATATACAGGCCACATATGCCTTCATAAACATGTCTCTTCCATATCTATATATTTCACATAAAACTTTTGGAAACTGCCAACCAACTTATTATAATGGTAACCTTGTCTTATCAATCTTGTAGTAATCATCATATTCCGCTTAATAAATTCATCATTGGTGCTTCATACTCGCCCGATTCTCACTAATTGAGATATATAAACGACATACGAAGGACCCGCGGGAATGTTGCTGCTCATAAAAGGAAAATTAACAATATGGAAGTTGAAACTACTCTCTTATCATAGACGGTGGTGGTGCATTATCCATCTTTTATTATGATGCCAACATACAAGTCAGAAACCATACCACTATTCTCGTTGTCTTCAACACAAGCTTAGTCATTCAAAAGAGGGGTTATTTAAACTGAGTAGATCGTCAATGTACCGAAAGGTGTTAGAAAATGCTCTCGTTTTAGACATATTACTACTTATCAGCCTTCTCATATATACGTACTCAAAGTGAAATAGATATAAATTTGCCAATGAAGGTGCACCATCCGTGCCCATAGGTATACCTATGCACTGACGAAACACCCTATTACCTACTGACACATATATATTGTCAATAAGATAGTAGGCCATATCTATTGGCTGAGCTTTACTGATATTAATTTCGTAATTATTGTCGGTACTCCAGAAACATTTACCTCTCTTAGTTATCGATATACATTGCTCCTCTCACCTTAAAGGCATCTTCTATCAATTGTTTCATACTGCTCTTCAAGGAATGATGTGGTATGCTTGTATACAATGTGGAAAAGTCAAAGGTGTCCATGGTTTTAGCCGCTGAAATATCGTTGAGTGTATGCATTGATTGTAAGACTAACTGTGCCCCCGTATTTTGTAGATACAAGACTCTATAAATCTCTCTAACAATACTCTTTAAAGTGTGTTTGTAGTTGTTAAAAATCTTGTCAACAACCCCGATCATTGCTTGGTTAAACATTTGTTTGACGCTGCAATAAACCTACTCCCATATGGGTTTTATGCAGCTTGGGTATAGCCAATACATCGTGGGCAACTGTTCCATTACAGGTGGTACATATATGTTCCAACGTTGCATATCCAACAGATGCTTCCTTACAAGTTGGTCGTACTTGTAATTACTGGGAATATACGTGGATGGTTGGCTAAAGTGTGAGGAAAATGGTGAATGGAGAGCCAAGAATGCAGCATTGTAAAACTAGTTACTTGAGGGAACATGTAAGTCTTAGACTGCACACAATGCAGTCACAACCAAAACTGAGGAGCTGTCAGAGAGGGCAACACCTGTGCATACTACTTAGGAAATATGAGTAGCACACTCATGCTTCGCAATCTTGTAGTAATCGTCATATTCCGTTTAGTAAATTCATCATTGGTGCTGCATATTCGCCTGCTAGTTAGTTATTCACCTGCAACTTTACAGCAGGTTTGCAAAAGGCTACAGTCACAATGTTTCGCATTGTGCATACCCCTTGTGTACAGTGTCTCATAACAGCAAGACTCTCCAGGTATGTGTATCTTTAAGATGTATGTGTGTGAAGCACATCACAGCAAAGAAATGATCAAAACATACGTTAAAAATTCCTCCTAGGCAATTCGAGGACAAGTGCCAATTCCCTAACGATAGTAAAGCAGAATATACAGTAAGTGAAAAAATATATAGTGATACCCTTATTAGCCATATTCAATGGATTCATGCAGTCACCATGTGGACATAAGCCCTCATTGTGGTCCATACACCAGTCATGATTCAACTGGAAGAGACTTAGCTCCTCCATACACAATATATTAGATGATTTTAATGAGGACATTTTTCATCAGCAAAACACTGCAATTTTGAAGGTTATGTCCACTTTCAGTTTCAAACAGCTAGTGCAGTACCCAACAACAGCTCAAGGCACACTGATAGACCATGTGTACTATAGGAATACATCTGGCAGTAACATATTTTCAATAGTCAAAGTGCAAGACACCTACTATTCCGATCATGACACTGTGCTTCAGCATTCCATTGAGAGCATCATAATATCAGCATTTTGTTCCTCTGCATATTTTTTAGCCAAATTTCTGTCAAAAGCATATCAGAGCCTAAGCCTCTTTCCACACCCTCATACTGCCTATGTTACTACTTAAGTCAAACAAACCAATAAGAAACCCATAGAAACTTATGAGACCTATGAGACTTCATGAGACCAAGAGTACATAAGAGAGAGTATGGAAGTACGGATTGTTTTACAAAGTTTCATCACATGTGATCAACTAGTAAATGTCATCGCTTAAATTACGGGTTGTTTTACAAAGCTTCATACAAACCCTCATACAAGAGAAATACAAGTACGTACATAACAGTACAAAATATCGTTTGGTTGTCTCTCCATTTTGTCCTGTTTCTAACAGATTCGTAACTGATAATAGTGGCTTTTTATGTTGCCATGCAAGTCCCGCACCTACGTATTATAGCACCACACACTCACACACTGGAAACTGTGGCTGGTTTTGTGTGAATTGGAAAGTATTCTATAGGGTCCACCCAGATGGGTATAACATTGCTATGGCATCACTAATGTCAGTAGTACATGTAAAGTGAAAACCAGTGTGTACATAGAAATGCCAAGTAATGATCTCCGGTCAATGAGGACACACAAACACCACAGTCAACTACCCATCTCTCTTTTATCACTTCACAGGCCCACACTAAAAACATTACTCTATATATGCTGTATCAGTCTACACGAAGAATCACTTACGAGCATGCGAACATAACTGTTAAATTTCTATTCAACATAAAACACCACAGTATGTGAGACAGTGACCTTCTCATCGTTGTTGGATAAATACATTCATGAGAATTTAGACGACTAAGTACAGGTGTGCTTGGCTCACCAACAACTGCACAGAGTTCATCACAGAAATAGCCACTAAATAAACCTATGTACACATTTTGTTGATTTGCACTAGCCAGTGTGTTTGCATTTGCTTTGCTCTCACATGCAGTCGGAGGTATGCCATAGAAATGTATGGAGAGAGCCTGTTGAGGGGTTGGCAGATATTTAGGATTACAGTGCCGCTTATGACTGGATGCGGAACAGAGCGAGCAATACAATGGTGCTTGAATAATACAAAGATTACAAGTAAATCCAAAATTCTTCGAATAAAAAAAGTGAATATAGGGAAAAAACCAAGGAGACAAGATCGAGAGTGTATGTAATGCAGTAGTACCATGGATGACGGCTACATTCCTCGCTCAAGTACACTTTCCTCCACACAAGCCCTATCTTTTACTCATAACATGAAATTGTAAGGTGTAAGGACAATGGTGAATGGAGAGCAAAGAATGCAGCATTGCAAAATGAGCGAACATGGAAGTCTTAGACTGCACACAATGCAGCCACAACCAAATACTGAGGAGCTGTCAGAGAGGGCAACACCTGTGCAATACTTCATTGCTGAGGAGCACACTCATGCTTCACAGCAATATATGGCTGTATTACTTGTATCACAGAATTCTAATTCACTTTTTGACCTGCAACTTTACTGCAGGTTTGCAAAAGGCGACAGTCACAATGTTTAGCATTGTGCATACCCCTTGTGTACAGTGTCTCATAACAGCAAGACTCTCCAGGTATGTGTATCTTTAAGATGTATGCGTGTGAAACACAACACAGCAAAGAAATGATCAAAACACACGTTAAAATTCCTACTAGGCAATTCGAGGACAAGTGCCAATTCCCTGACGATAGTAAAGGAGCAACAGAATATACAGTCAAGAAGAACAGTGTCATATATATTATGATGCTCTCAATGGAATGCTGAAGCACAGTGTCATGATCAGAACAGTAGGTGTCTTGCACTTTGACTATTGAAAATATGTTACTGCCAGATGTATCCCTATAGTACACATGGTCTATCTTGAGCTGTTGTTGGGTACTGCACTAGCTGTTTGAAACTGAAAGTGGACATAACCTTCAAAATTGCAGTGTTTTGCTGATGAAAAATGTCCTCATTAATATATTGTGGACATAACCTTCAAAATCATAATATCATCCTCTGCACATATTTAGCCAAATATCTGTCAAAAGCATATCAGAGCCTAAGCCTCTTTTCACACCCTCATACTGCCTATGTTACTATTTAAGACCCATAGAGACCTATGAGACTTCATGAGACCAAGAGTACATAAG